>JAODUO010002099.1:0-10000 GCA_025642075.2 Ridgeia piscesae
TACACTTGTTGTATTCTGTTGTACCTCTGTGCGCCCTGTCGTCTACACTTGTTGTATTTTGTTGTACCTCTGTGCGCCCTGTCGTCTACACTTGTTGTATTTTGTTGTACCTCTGTGCGCCCTGTCGTCTAGACTTGTTGTATTTTGTTGTACCTCTGTGCGCCCTGTCGTCTACACTTGTTGTATTTTGTTGTACCTCTGTGCGCCCTGTCGTCTACACTTGTTGTATTTTGTTGTACCTCTGTGCGCCCTGTCGTCTACACTTGTTGTATTTTGTTGTACCTCTGTGCGCCCTGTCGTCTACACTTGTTGTATTTTGTTGTACCTCTGTGCGCCCTGTCGTCTAGACTTGTTGTATTCTGTTGTACCTCTGTGCGCCCTGTCGTCTACACTTGTTGTATTTTGTTGTACCTCTGTGCGCCCTGTCGTCTACACTTGTTGTATTTTGTTGTACCTCTGTGCGCCCTGTCGTCTACACATGTTGTGTTCTGTCGTACCTCTGTGCTCCGTTTACACTGGATGCAGCGCTCACGTTCTGTTTCAAAACGTTTTGGTCACTTCTCAGTTACTACTACTTCTAAATCATGTTTGAGATCATATGGCGTTTGCCTTCCTGTTGGCCGGTTTTTCTTACATAAAAACATCTGACACAATGCGAGGACAAGAAACGTTTCGGGCTACCCCTGTGCACCTGTGTTGTGGGTAGCGCATTCAAAATTCGCGACGCTGCAATCAAGAAAGGGCAAGACGACCAACACAAATGTCCTCTGTTCTACAAAATATAAGGTTGAATTTGCAGACAACTGTGCAATAGATGCATGGACCGCTTCACAGTCTTCTGTCAAACTAGCTATGATAGGCAACATTGAGAGATGTCCATGTGTTGACGTGAGTGTGTGGCTCAGTGACGTTCTGGTCCATGTGATCCATGTGGTCCATGTGGTCCAAGTGGTCCATGTGGTCCGTGTGGTCCAAGTGGTCCATGTGGTCCATGTGGTCAAGGCATCTAGACCTCTCATTCGAGAGAATCGGGGTTCGGATGCCATACTGTCTTGTCGAACCTTGGGCAAGTTCGTTCACTAACTGGGCGAAATAAGAACTTACTTTTAATATGGACGCCAGCCCCGCCCCTGTTCCACAAATATATCGGTCTGTGTCTAGGGTTTCTAGCTGAAAGGTTCCCAATCTTCATTCATTGGTTATCCAGTACTGATAGACGCTAGTGCAAAAGCATTTTGCAATATGTGCACATATCATATCACATCCAACTTGAGTCGTGTTTTGCCGCAGACCTTCTGCCAGGCAGACAAGGATTTCAATTTCCCGGAAGACGTCTATTGTCGTCTTTCCGCAAGACATGTTGCTTTCCCGTAAGACACGTCTCCCTGGCGGAGAGGCTGGGTCTCTTTACAACTTTCTATCAAACCGATAGCAGCAGTGATATGGAGAGATGTCTGTACACAACACTGGCCCAGTCTGCCCGGCAGACATCTTCAGTGTGCGTCTCGTAATGCCGGTGGTAATTGTAGCTAAGTCGTACCACCCATTGATTGACATCGTCTCGTTGGCATCCGTGACGTAGGCATGAGTGTGTTCTGGTGTATTTCAAGTACTATGTCAAACAGTTTTACTGCACCTACATGTGGACATTGTAAACGTGTCCATTGTTGACTGTGGTACGTGTCATACCCAAAGCATATGAATAGGCTACCTGTGTAAGTGTGTTTACTTTGCTCTGACAATCTGCGTCACTGAATATGTTGTATATATATATTCCTAGGCGTACGTCACGGAATGTGTGGCATACGTCACGCAATGTGCGGTATCCGTCGTCACATATACGATAATATCCGCCTCATATTTTTCACGAGTCAACTAGAATTGTTAGTCTTTGGGAACGAGCACCAACACAATTATACAATAACGTCAGTCTGTTTCGGATAGGTTGGAGAAGTGAACAATAAGCGGGAAAGCGTGGAATTGGCGGGAAACTGTGCGTGAAGGTGGTATCTTAGAGAACGTCTAAGACGCCGTTAAATGATTATTCAAATTGGCGATGTTCATATTTCTTTTTCTAGACATTCATTAATGCTAAACTTACGTAAGCTAAAAATGCTAACTATGAATGGTATTTTATAAAGTTTGTTGCACGACTCACCAAACTCAACATATTTGACTGAATGCATGAAATATATGTTGTGTGTGTGTGTGTGTGTGTGTGTGTGTGTGTGTGTGTGTGTGTGTGTGTGTGTGTGTGTGTGTGTGTGTGTGTGTGTGTGTGTGTGTGTGTGTGTGTGTGTGTGTGTGTGTGTGTGTGTGTGTGTGTGTGTGTGTGTGTGTGTGTGTTTCGATATTGTTACACTTTCAATGGTTCACTAGCCCCGCCCCTGTCACACTGTTTTATCAGTGACACGAGAGACTGGTGACAACAGAAAGCGGAAAAAGTGACACGGCAGACAGAGCCTGGTGACACAATTGACTGGTGACACCACGCACATCTTTGTTATGGCGTTGTCAAGACAGGTTGACCCGCTGCGCTTCAGCGACATTATCTGCCTGTACGCCGAGGGTGCTCGAGGCTATGTCTATAGCTGTCAGTCGAGGTAGGACATTGTCTGTCTGTGACGTGTTGTCTACAGCTGTCAGTCGAGGTAGGACATTGTCTGTCTGTGACGTGTTGTCTATAGCTGTCAGTCGATGTAGAGCATTGTCTGTCTGTGACGTGTTGTCTATAGCTGTCAGTCGAGGTAGGACATTGTCTGTCTGTGACGTGTCGTCTACAGCTGGCAGTCGAGGTAGGACATTGTCTGTCTGTGACGTGTTGTCTATAGCTGTCAGTCGATGTAGAGCATTGTCTGTCTGTGACGTGTTGTCTACAGCTGTCAGTCGAGGTAGAGCATTTTCTGTCTGTGACGTGTTGTCTACAGCTGTCAGTCGAGGTAGGACATTGTCTGTCTGTGACGTGTTGTCTATAGCTGTCAGTCGAGGTAGGACATTGTCTGTCTGTGACGTGTTGTCTACAGCTGTCAGTCGAGGTAGGACATTGTCTGTCTGTGACGTGTTGTCTACAGCTGTCAGTCGAGGTAAGACATTGTCTGTCTGTGACGTGTTGTCTATAGCTGGCAGTCGAGGTAGGACATTGTCTGTCTGTGACGTGTTGTCTACAGCTGTCAGTCGAGGTAGAGCCTTGTCTGTCTGTGACGTGTTGTCTACAGCTGTCAGTCGAGGTAGAGCCTTGTCTGTCTGTGACGTGTTGTCTACAGCTGTCAGTCGAGGTAGGACATTGTCTGTCTGTGACGTGTTGTCTACAGCTGTCAGTCGAGGTAGGACATTGTCTGTCTGTGACATGTTGTCTACAGCTGTCAGTCGAGGTAGGACATTGTCTGTCTGTGACGTGTCGTCTACAGCTGTCAGTCGAGGTAGGACATTGTCTGTCTGTGACGTGTCGTCTACAGCTGTCAGTTGAGGTAGGACATTGTCTGTCTGTGACGTGTTGTCTACAGCTGTCAGTCGAGGTAGGACATTGTCTGTCTGTGACGTGTTGTCTACAGCTGTCAGTCGAGGTAAGACATTGTCTGTCTGTGACGTGTTGTCTACAGCTGGCAGTCGAGGTAGGACATTGTCTGTCTGTGACGTGTTGTCTACAGCTGGCAGTCGAGGTAGGACATTGTCTGTCTGTGACGTGTTGTCTATAGCTGTCAGTCGAGGTAGGACATTGTCTGTCTGTGACGTGTTGTCTACAGCTGTCAGTCGAGGTAAGACATTGTCTGTCTGTGACGTGTTGTCTACAGCTGGCAGTCGAGGTAAGACATTGTCTGTCAGTGACGTGTTGTCTACAGCTGTCAGTCGAGGTAGAGCCTTGTCTATCTGTGACGTGTTGTCTACAGCTGTCAGTCGAGGTAGGACATTGTCTGTCTGTGACGTGTTGTCTACAGCTGTCAGTCGAGGTAGGACATTGTCTGTCTGTGACGTGTTGTCTACAGCTGGCAGTCGAGGTAGGACATTGTCTGTCTGTGACGTGTTGTCTACAGCTGGCAGTCGAGGTAGGACATTGTCTGTCTGTGACGTGATGTCTACAGCTCTCAGTCGAGGTAGGACATTGTCTGTCTGTGACGTGATGTCTACAGCTGTCAGTCGAGGTAGGACATTGTCTGTCTGTGACGTGTTGTCTATAGCTGTCAGTCGATGTAGAGCATTGTCTGTCTGTGACGTGTTGTCTATAGCTGTCAGTCGAGGTAGAGCATTGTCTGTCTGTGACGTGTTGTCTATAGCTGTCAGTCGATGTAGAGCATTGTCTGTCTGTGACGTGTTGTCTACAGCTGTCAGTCGAGGTAGGACATTGTCTGTCTGTGACGTGTTGTCTACAGCTCTCAGTCGAGGTAGGACATTGTCTGTCTGTGACGTGTTGTCTACAGCAGTCAGTCGAGGTAGGACATTGTCTGTCTGTGACGTGTCGTCTACAGCTGTCAGTCGAGGTAGAGCATTGTCTGTCTGTGACGTGTTGTCTATAGCTGTCAGTCGAGGTAGGATATTGTCTGTCTGTGACGTGTTGTCTACAGCTGTCAGTCGAGGTAAGACATTGTCTGTCTGTGACGTGTTGTCTATAGCTGTCAGTCGAGGTAGGACATTGTCTGTCTGTGACGTGTTGTCTACAGCTGCCAGTCGAGGTAGAGCCTTGTCTGTCTGTGACGTGTTGTCTACAGCTGTCAGTTGAGGTAGGACATTGTCTGTCTGTGACGTGTTGTCTATAACTGTCAGTCGAGGTAGGACATTGTCTGTCTGTGACGTGTCGTCTACAGCTGTCAGTCGAGGTAGGACATTGTCTGTCTGTGACGTGTTGTCTACAGCTGTCAGTCGAGGTAAGACATTGTCTGTCTGTGACGTGTTGTTTACAGCTGGCAGTCGAGGTAAGACATTGTCTGTCTGTGACGTGTTGTCTACAGCTGTCAGTCGGGGTAGAGCCTTGTCTGTCTGTGACGTGTTGTCTACAGCTGTCAGTCGAGGTAGAGCCTTGTCTGTCTGTGACGTGTTGTCTACAGCTGTCAGTCGAGGTAGGACATTGTCTGTCTGTGACGTGTTGTCTACAGCTGTCAGTCGAGGTAGGACATTGTCTGTCTGTGACGTGTTGTCTACAGCTGTCAGTCGAGGTAGGACATTGTCTGTCTGTGACGTGTCGTCTACAGCTGTCAGTCGAGGTAGGACATTGTCTGTCTGTGACGTGTTGTCTACAGCTGTCAGTCGAGGTAGGACATTGTCTGTCTGTGACGTGTTGTCTACAGCTGTCAGTCGAGGTAGGACATTGTCTGTCTGTGACGTGTTGTCTACAGCTGGCAGTCGAGGTAGGACATTGTCTGTCTGTGACGTGTTGTCTATAGCTGTCAGTCGAGGTAGGACATTGTGTGTCTGTGACGTGTTGTCTACAGCTGTCAGTCGAGGTAAGACATTGTCTGTCTGTGACGTGTTGTCTACAGCTGGCAGTCGAGGTAAGACATTGTCTGTCTGTGACGTGTTGTCTACAGCTGTCAGTCGAGGTAGGACATTGTCTGTCTGTGACGTGTTGTCTACAGCTGTCAGTCGAGGTAGGACATTGTCTGTCTGTGACATGTTGTCTACAGCTGTCAGTTGAGGTAGGACACTGTCTGTCTGTGACGTGTTGTCTACAGCTGTCAGTCGAGGTAGGACATTGTCTGTCTGTGACGTGTTGTCTACAGCTGTCAGTCGAGGTAGGACATTGTCTGTCTGTGACGTGTTGTCTACAGCTGGCAGTCGAGGTAGGACATTGTCTGTCTGTGACGTGATGTCTACAGCTCTCAGTCGAGGTAGGACATTGTCTGTCTGTGACGTGATGTCTACAGCTGTCAGTCGAGGTAGGACATTGTCTGTCTGTGACGTGTTGTCTACAGCTGTCAGTCGAGGTAAGACATTGTCTGTCAGTGACGTGTTGTCTACAGCTGTCAGTCGAGGTAGAGCCTTGTCTATCTGTGACGTGTTGTCTACAGCTGTCAGTCGAGGTAGGACATTGTCTGTCTGTGACGTGTTGTCTACAGCTGTCAGTCGAGGTAGGACATTGTCTGTCTGTGACATGTTGTCTACAGCTGTCAGTTGAGGTAGGACACTGTCTGTCTGTGACGTGTTGTCTACAGCTGTCAGTCGAGGTAGGACATTGTCTGTCTGTGACGTGTTGTCTACAGCTGTCAGTCGAGGTAGGACATTGTCTGTCTGTGACGTGTTGTCTACAGCTGGCAGTCGAGGTAGGACATTGTCTGTCTGTGACGTGTTGTCTACAGCTGGCAGTCGAGGTAGGACATTGTCTGTCTGTGACGTGATGTCTACAGCTCTCAGTCGAGGTAGGACATTGTCTGTCTGTGACGTGATGTCTACAGCTGTCAGTCGAGGTAGGACATTGTCTGTCTGTGACGTGTTGTCTATAGCTGTCAGTCGATGTAGAGCATTGTCTGTCTGTGACGTGTTGTCTATAGCTGTCAGTCGAGGTAGAGCATTGTCTGTCTGTGACGTGTTGTCTATAGCTGTCAGTCGATGTAGAGCATTGTCTGTCTGTGACGTGTTGTCTACAGCTGTCAGTCGAGGTAGGACATTGTCTGTCTGTGACGTGTTGTCTACAGCTCTCAGTCGAGGTAGGACATTGTCTGTCTGTGACGTGTTGTCTACAGCAGTCAGTCGAGGTAGGACATTGTCTGTCTGTGACGTGTCGTCTACAGCTGTCAGTCGAGGTAGAGCATTGTCTGTCTGTGACGTGTTGTCTATAGCTGTCAGTCGAGGTAGGATATTGTCTGTCTGTGACGTGTTGTCTACAGCTGTCAGTCGAGGTAAGACATTGTCTGTCTGTGACGTGTTGTCTATAGCTGTCAGTCGAGGTAGGACATTGTCTGTCTGTGACGTGTTGTCTACAGCTGCCAGTCGAGGTAGAGCCTTGTCTGTCTGTGACGTGTTGTCTACAGCTGTCAGTTGAGGTAGGACATTGTCTGTCTGTGACGTGTTGTCTATAACTGTCAGGGGGTGGGCATTGTCTGTCTGTGACGTGTTGTCTACAGCTGTCAGTCGAGGTAGGACATTGTCTGTCTGTGACGTGTTGTCTACAGCTGTCAGTCGAGGTAAGACATTGTCTGTCTGTGACGTGTTGTTTACAGCTGGCAGTCGAGGTAAGACATTGTCTGTCTGTGACGTGTTGCTACAGCTGTCAGTCGGGGTAGGCCTTGTCTGTCTGTGACGTGTTGTCTACAGCTGTCAGTCGAGGTAGAGCCTTGTCTGTCTGTGACGTGTTGTCTACAGCTGTCAGTCGAGGTAGGACATTGTCTGTCTGTGACGTGTTGTCTACAGCTGTCAGTCGGGGTAGGGGCCTTGTCTGTCTGTGACGTGTTGTCTACAGCTGTCAGTCGAGGTAGGACATTGTCTGTCTGTGACGTGTTGTCTACAGCTGTCAGTCGAGGTAGGACATTGTCTGTCTGTGACGTGTTGTCTACAGCTGTCAGTCGAGGTAGGACATTGTCTGTCTGTGACGTGTTGTCTACAGCTGTCAGTCGAGGTAAAGGGCATTGTCTGTCTGTGACGTGTTGTCTACAGCTGGCAGTCGAGGTAGGACATTGTCTGTCTGTGACGTGTTGTCTATAGCTGTCAGTCGAGGTAGGACATTGTGTGTCTGTGACGTGTTGTCTACAGCTGTCAGTCGAGGTAAGACATTGTCTGTCTGTGACGTGTTGTCTACAGCTGGCAGTCGAGGTAAGACATTGTCTGTCGGGCGTGTTGTCTACAGCTGTCAGTCGAGGTAGGACATTGTCTGTCTGTGACGTGTTGTCTACAGCTGTCAGTCGAGGTAGGACATTGTCTGTCTGTGACATGTTGTCTACAGCTGTCAGTTGAGGTAGGACATTTTCTGTCTGTGACGTGTTGTCTACAGCTGTCAGTCGAGGTAGGACATTGTCTGTCTGTGACGTGTTGTCTACAGCTGTCAGTCGAGGTAAGGGCATTGTCTGTCTGTGACGTGTTGTCTACAGCTGGCAGTCGAGGTAGGACATTGTCTGTCTGTGACGTGATGTCTACAGCTCTCAGTCGAGGTAGGACATTGTCTGTCTGTGACGTGATGTCTACAGCTGTCAGTCGAGGTAGGACATTGTCTGTCTGTGACGTGATGTCTACAGCTGTCAGTCGAGGTAAGACATTGTCTGTCTGTGACGTGATGTCTACAGCTCTCAGTCGAGGTAGGACATTGTCTGTCTGTGACGTGATGTCTACAGCTGTCAGTCGAGGTAGGACATTGTCTGTCTGTGACGTGTTGTCTACAGCTGTCAGTCGATGTAGAGCATTGTCTGTCTGTGACGTGTCGTCTACAGCTGTCAGTCGAGGTAGGACATTGTCTGTCTGTGACGTGTTGTCTACAGCTGTCAGTCGAGGTAGGACATTGTCTGTCTGTTATGTGTTGTCTACAGCTGTCAATCGATGTAGGGGCATTGTCTGTCTGTGACGTGTTGTCTAAACTGTCAGTCGAGGTAGGACATTGTCTGTCTGTGACGTGTCGTCTACAGCTGTCAGTCGAGGTAGGACATTGTCTGTCTGTGACGTGTCGTCTACAGCTGTCAGTCGAGGTAGGACATTGTCTGTCTGTGACGTGTCGTCTACAGCTGTCAGTCGAGGTAGGACATTGTCTGTCTGTGACGTGTTGTGTTGTCTGTATCACTTATATCATCCATGTCATGTCATGTGATGTCATGTCGTGCAGTTCGACGCGTCTGTCCAACGCGTGCTGTGTTGACTATTTTAGTTCCGTCCACTCGGAACTGGCCGTAGTGCCGAACCAAAGCCGAACAGCACCGAACATTGCAGATCCTAATGGTGAGTGAGTGAATGAGTGGGTGGGTGGTTGAGTGTGTGGGTGAGTGAGTGAGTGAGTGAGCGAGTGAGCGATGAGTGAGTGAGTGAGTGAGTGAGTGAGTGAGTGAGTGAGTGAGTGAGTGAGTGAGTGAGTGAGTGAGTGAGTGAGTGAGTGAGTGAGTGAGCAAGTGGGCGGGGGGGGGGTGGTGAAAGGCGGGCGGATGAGTGGGTGCATGAGAAAGGAGTTGAGTGAGGGACGGATCGATGCCTCGACATTGTCCCATTTGTCATATGTGTGCGCTGTGTCCGACTACCGTCTGCGTTCTTCTGACTTTCCTCACGCCTTTTGTTTTAACCATTTCTGTTGACTGAACTTCCTTCTGTCATCCTTTACATTTTTTTGCGTAATTCTGCGTACTCTACTTTTTGCGGTTGCTGTTTTTTTTTTATAATTTCGTCATTCTTCATAAGGACTCGTGTTTTTGACAATATCCTCGATTTTGAATGTCTGTTGATTGGCTGTCATATTTTGTTGCATCATATCTGTGATGTTTGTTCTTGGAGTCGATATTGTCTTGTTCTTGAAGTGTCTCAAATCGATTTCTCTGTTACAGTTGGAATTCGAACTTTTATGATCATATTTTGTGTGTACTCTTGGGGGACTCGAGTGCATCAACCTTTCCTTTCCTCCTTTATGCCCATTTTGATGTTGTATAATACAATTTCTGTGGTTACTTCCAATGTTGATTAGATTGATGACTGTTACGTCTGTGACTATATCTGACCTGTTTATCATGAAGTTGTCAATCTCGCTCATCGATTCTCTGTCTGGACATGTCCACGTGCCTCTATTCTCTGCTGCCCTCTCAAACACGATAGGTCTATTCGTGATTTTGCACTTTCAAGATGTCGCCCATTCCACCGTTTCTGTATTTGTAAGGGCCACTGCTAGAATTGAATGAAATGACGTGAATGCTGCTGTGTTATCACTAAATGATACGATAACATTGAATTGCAATATTTAATAACACCAAATTTATGTTGCAGTGATATCTTTTCAACTGGAGGTGCCAGATATGTACAAACTGAATAAGAAATATCGCAAGTTGAAGTTGAAAAATCATGGTGGTGCCTCGGACATATGGATGGAGCATGTCCTGAAAGAGGCCAAGGT
>JAODUO010002099.1:12500-39937 GCA_025642075.2 Ridgeia piscesae
CAACACAGCCTTATCAACTCAACATCAACACAGTCTTATCAACTCAACATCAACACAGCCTTATCAACTCAACATCAACACAGTCTTATCAACTCAACATCAACACAGTCTTATCAACTCAACATCAACACAGCCTTATCAACTCAACATCAACACAGTCTTATCAATATATATATAATATATAATTTTCTTACATACATTTTGTGTAAATAAATGCAAAACCATATTATTTACTGACGACACTACTATATACACGTTGAGAAACAAATAAATAATATATATGAAGATATGAATAAAGAACTTAACATATTAGCTGACTGGTTTTCTGCAAATAAGCTATCCCTAAAAGCGTATAAAATGTGTGTAATTGTTCTTGGTCTTGTTATAGATAAAAGACTTGACTGGCAAGAACACATAAATTCATACAAAATAAACTAACCAGTGCTCTATAAGCAATCAATAGAGTTAACAACTTTCTTCCTGTTTCAGCCCTTGAAACAATATATTACACTCTAGTGTACCCGTACGTGACATACGGAATAATTTTGTGGGATCCAAAATTATTCATTATACAAACGAAAATCATTGGTTCCATACTGAAAAGAAATTACATGACACACTCCCCTTTTTATATGCCTTCAGTTATTAACATTGCATGATATATACGAACTTGAACTTGGAAATGTTATGTATATTTTGTCCATGGGAGTCTACCACATTTATTATGCGATATGTTCACATTTGTCCACAATATACACATCTGTCAAACCAGACAACTATCACAAATACGCCCTTTCATTAGTTCTACTACTAGATCCTCAAACAGTTTGCTATGTAAAGGTCCGGTGATTTGGACCGCAATTCCATCCTGCATTCAGCAGTCACACAGCCTAAACCGTTTTGTGTTATCATTGGAATCAACTGTGGTAAGAGGGTATGAAGATCTGGCTCAACCTTAATTCCATTTTGAAACACATGTAGCCTATCCTTACTTACTTTAAATCACACATATTATGACATATTTATTCGCATGTGTAACTGGTTCAGATTGTAATTGCGTTTGGTGTAGACTTACGTCTGCACTATCTTTAATGAGTCAACCTATTACTTTACATTACTGTTGTGACATCAAATCGGGTCTAAATTGGAAATGTAATTCTTATTCAACACGCTAAATTACTATTATATAGTTTATACAATTATTGCTGGGTCGACAGCGGTCAGTTTCTTCTTTTGAAGCATTCATCATATTGTATTATCCTCATATTATATTACTGGCTACAGCCTTGATTGGCTTCGTTGTCAACAGGGAATCGTGTACTGTATCATGTATTGTAACATTTGCTGATTATGTTTATTTGTATGCGATTCCGAAAATAAATTACTACTATTACTACTACTACTACTACTACTACTACTACTACTACTACTACTACTACTACTACTACTACTCTACTATATACTACTACTATACTACTACTATATATATATATATATATATATATATATATATATATATATATATATATATATATATACGCATATTATTACGTTATTATTATAGTAGTAGTAGTAGTAGTAGTAGTAGTAGTAGTAGTAGTAGTAGTAGTAGTAGTAGTAGTAGTAGTAGTAGTAGTAGTAGTAGTAGTAGTTGTTGTTGTTGTATATTGTATTTGTATGTTGAAGTCGGTGTCACGTTGTGCCTTCTAGCTGAAGCACCTGTACACCAACAAGTACGTTCACATCAGCACGACGAAGACGTCCCACACGGAGACCAGCAGCATGCGGGTGAGGGCGAGACACAGCGCTGTGTGGGCACGTGTCGGTATCCGGTCTTTTGTGGCACTATGGTTCCAAGACCCGTGTTCTATGGTCAAGTGTTATTGTGATAACAACGTTACGGCCTATTGTCTACTGGTTTTTGTTGTTATTGTAAGACAGTAACGCCAAGACATGTTTTTGTTGAGTGGTGTCGCTGGATGTTGTGTCAATCCTGCGGGCCGCTATGACTTAGTTCTTAGTTCTTAGGTGGTTTCCTCCAAACAGCCCAAACTTTGGCTAACGCAGGAGTTGTCCTCTAGAATTAGTGAGTCCACTACAGGTTACACATGTACACCCCCTGTGTGGGATATTTTACTTCCCCTGGCATAGACACCAGATAGAAGGGACCACCGGCTTTTAGTATCACTTCCGAAAGACACAGGCAAATGCGGGGTGAACGAAATTGCCTAAGTTTCGAAACGGCGGTAGGTGGATTGAACCACCGTCCCCTCGATTAACGGTCCTGCGCTCTACCGCGCGACCACCGCTCCCCACATGACTCAGTGATTAGAGGTTGGTCTCTCAATCTACACATGCTCTGTCGAACCGTGGGCAAATTCTTTCACTTTACGTAGGTCCAGCTGACTCGGCTATGTGAATACTGCGCTACATAAGAATTGATCCTTACGTTTACCTGTGTTTGATGACGACACCGAGCCCTGTGTTTGATGACGACACCGAGCCCTGTGTTTGATGACGACACCGAGCCCTGTGTTTGATGACGACACCGAGCCCTGTGTTTGATGACGACACCGAGCCCTGTGTTTGATGACGACACCGAGCCCTGTGTTTGATGACGACACCGAGCCCTGTGTTTGATGACGACACCGAGCCCTGTGTTCTACCGGCAGGTGTTGCTGTGTGACTACAACGCCAAGCACGCCCACTTCAGGGTCATGCCGCGGTACAAGATCAAGGCGGAGGGAGAAGTGGTAGGTAGGGAGGGGAGGAAGGTATTGGGAAGGAGAAGTGGTAGGTAGGGAGGGGAGGAAGGTATTGGGAAGGAGAAGTGCTAGGTAGGGAGGCTGGGGGAAAAGGATTGAGAAGGAGAAGTGGTAGGTAGGAGGGGAAGGAAGGGATTGAGAAGGAGACGACGTGAGTGATGAGGTGGAGAAGAATGAGTTGAACGTGGTGTGTGATACCTATTGTCTCACTTCCGTCCGGAGACGAACAGTCGTGTTCGAGGAGTCAGCATGTACGTAGCTAGGATGACGATTGAGACGGAGAGAGCCTTTGTGACCGGCTGGTTGACAACAGACCAACGCGGTCGTGACGTCGTTAAAGACAAGATACACAATGATATACAAGGGTACTGCAACGACGGTGGTGATGACGAGCGTGTTTTGTACAAGTCGGTACATAACGTCATGATGGACTGGTTGTTGACCGGGGTGAAGTGCTGTCTCTGTCCGCCAGGTGCACATCAACGACCAACTGCTGCTGGAGAGTGTCAAGAGTCCGGGCCAGTATCTCCACGTCAGCGAGACACACTTCGACAGCTGGTCCGTCTACACTGACAGGTACAGGCGACGTGGCGACAGAAATGTATACACCATGTGTGAAAATAATGTTTTCTTCACATTTCCGCATGTTGATATTGTTTACAACGTGAATGTAGGACAGTAAGTGTGTCAGATACATGGCGAGACTCCGCGCGACTGGAGCTGATTGGGGACAGGCAACACTAATGATATTCTAACGACTGATGACAGTTGTATTTTCTGACTGATGACAATAAAATATGTCATTAGGGATGTTTTCTTAGTAATCATATATTATGCTGATGTACATGTTTTAATTATTTGCAATGTACCTAGTGACATTGTTGAAAGCGAACACTGCGCTGTTGTTGACAAAGTAAATTATACTGATGGAATTTACAACATACAAAAGGAAAGCAGACATGTTTACCCTGTTGACAACCTGTACGATGACGTCATTGCGCTGTCACTGTCCTGCCAGCTTCGAGGTGAACCTGTCAGTGGTCCAGTCCAGCTTCACCGTCCACCGCCGCCGCTCGCCGGGCAAGATGGACGACAATTGTGTCTTGGTCAGTCAGTCTCTGTCGTGTACGTTGTCTCTGTCGTGTACGTTGTCTCTGTCGTGTACGTTGTCTCTGTCGTGTACGTTGTCGTATTGTCCTTGTGTCATAGCTTCACGTACTGTTTTGGCGTCACTTATTATCGTCGCTTCACAATATTAATAATACAAGACAAACTCGATCCACAAGTTGTCAACCAACCCGCCCGAGAAGAGAGGCAGCTGAAGTAATTGTAGACTGGAACTTAGATCGACTTAGACACGGCCATCATAAAATAACACTAATGTAATATAAGAAATGCATGACGCTTTATATGATGACGTTATCTTTGCCGAGAAGATATTTTGAGGAGCTGAACAGTGCTGCCAATCCGAAGTTAGCGTCGGATAAACTTTGCCGTTTGGAGCGGATCGGCCAAACCAATGCAGCGTCACTTTAAACTATTAATGTTTAATGACGCCTAGAAAAATTTCCGAATCACATACCTAAAGGGCTTCAACTCTATGTTATATTATTCGTTGTTAAGTTATTTATTTAAAAAACATGTAATATGTTTATTGAGTTCTGTGTCACAGCTGCCTCGTTTTTTATCAAATAGCGTTATCAAGACAAATGTTGGCATCGGTGTGTCACGCTGTCTATGGAATGTCATCCAATTCAATGTAGGCGACGTGACACGACGTAGCAGATATATCAGATGACATTGTTGTGTCGTGTTGTCTACATTCACTCTTCCGTTGTATACGTTGTGTCGGTTGATGTTTTCGTTGTAGGCCGGCTCGGCTGTGATGATCTTCCACAAGGCGATTGAGGCGTCCCTCAGTGCCGAGGGCATCTATGTGGAGGACACAGTGCGGGAGAACGGTGCGCCCGGGGACACTTTGTACGAGGGGTGTGTGCGTGCGTGCGTGCGTGGTGTGCGTGCGTGTGTATGTGTATGTGTATGTGTATGTGTATGTGTATGTGTATGTGTATGTATATAGGGTATGTGTATGTGTATGTGTATGTGTATGTGTATGTGTATGTGTATGTGTATGTGCATGTGCATGTGCATGTGCATGTGCATGTGCATGTGCATGTGCATGTGCATGTGCATGTGCATGTGCATGTGCATGTGCATGTGCATGTGCATGTGTGTGATTTTATATAAAGGAGTGTGTGTGTGTGGGAGTGTATGAGTAAGTGGGTGAGTAAATGGGTGAGTAAATGAGTAAGTAGTTGAGTAAGTGAGTGTGTGAGTATATGAATGAGTACGTTGGTGAGTAAGTGGCTAGAATGAGAGTGTGGCGGAAATAGAAAGGGGAAACAAACAGGAACATCCAAAGATTAATGCATGTTGGCGCATGTGCTAAAGGTTAATTCCGTGTTCTCTACCGAGTCTAGTCAGTGACAGCGGCTGTTACTGGCCGTTGACGTCGCGCTCTATGTCGTGTGTTGTTTCTTCTGCAGTGCACTTCCGGATTAAGTCGACTGACATGACGCAACCAAACACCCTCAAACCATCGACGTCTGCCATTATCTACTGGCAGATGGAACTAGAGAATGACGTCATCAGTGGTAGGGAGACTAGAGAGGACACCAGCAGTGGTAGGGGGACTAGAGAGTGACATCAGCAGTGATAGAGGACTAGAGAGTGACATCAGCAGTGATAGAGGGACTAGAGAGTGACATCAGCAGTGATAGAGGGACTAGGGAGTGACATCAGCAGTGGTAGGAGGACTAGAGAGTGACATTAGCGGTGGTAAGGGGACTAGAGAGTGACATCAGCAGTGGTAGGGGGACTAGAGAGTGACATCAGAAGTGGTAGGAGGACTAGATAGTGACATCAGCAGTGGTAGGGGGACTAGAGAGTGACATCAGCAGTGGTAGGGGGACTAGGGAGTGACATCAGCAGTGGTAGGGGGACTAGAGAGTGACATCAGCAGTGGTAAGGGGACTGGAGAGTGACATCAGCAGTGGTAAGGGGACTAGAGAGTGACATCAGCAGTGGTAATGGGACTAGAGAGTGGCAATCAGCAGTGGTGGGGGACTAGAGAGTGACATCAGCAGTGGTAATGGGACTAGAGAGTGGCATCAGCAGTGGTAGGGGGACTAGAGAGTGACATCAGCAGTGGTAGGGAGACTAGATAGTGACATCAGCAGTGGTAATGGGACTAGGGAGTGACATCAGCAGTGGTAGGGGGACTAGAGAGTGACATCAGCAGTGGTAGGGGGACTAGAGAGTGACATCAGCAGTGGTAGGGACTAGAGAGTGACATCAGCAGTGGTAGGGGGACTAGAGAGTGACATCAGCAGTGGTAATGGGACTAGGGAGTGACATCAGCAGTGGTAGGGGGACTAGAGAGTGACATCAGCAGTGGTAATGGGACTAGGGAGTGACATCAGCAGTGATAGGGGGACTAGAGAGTGACATCAGCAGTGGTAATGGGACTAGGGAGTGACATCAGCAGTGGTAGGGGGACTAGAGAGTGGCATCAGCAGTGGTAGGGGGACTAGAGAGTGACATCAGCAGTGGTAATGGGACTAGAGAGTGGCATCAGCAGTGGTAGGGGGATTAGAGAGTGGCATCAGCAGTGATAGGGGGACTAGAGAGTGACATCAGCAGTGGTAGGGGGACTAGATAGTGGCATCAGCAGTGGTAAGGCAACTAGAGAGTGACATCAGCAGTGATAGGGGGATTAGAGAGTGACATCAGCAGTGGTAGGGGGATTAGAGAGTGACATCAGCAGTGGTAGGGCGACTAGAGAGTGACATCAGCAGTGATAGGGGGACTAGAGAGTGACATCAGCAGTGGTAAGAGGACTAGAGAGTGATATCAGCAGTGGTAGGGGGACTAGAGAGTGACATCAGCAGTGGTAAGGGGACTAGAGAGTGACATCAGCAGTGGTAAGGGGCAGTTAAACAGCGACGTCATCGGTGGTAAATGAAGCTGTAGAATGACATCATAGCGAGGGTGTTTGGAGGCTGTTGTCACAGCACGATGAGTGGTTGGTTGTCACAAGGTGATGATGACTAGTTGTCAAGGGTATTGAAGGGTTGGCTGTCATGGATTATCAAATATTATGAGGGTTGTCACATGGCTATTTCGAAGTAATTGTCAAATAATTGTGATCTTATCCTATTGTGTGACAATAATAATCTACAGAAACCACGTGATCTTAGTTATCAAATATCATATGACGCTACCATAATTATTTAAAATCACCACCATGTGACCACAGTGATCTAATCTCACCACCACGTGACCACAGTGATCTAATGTCACCACCACTTGACCACAGTGATCTAATGTCACCACCACTTGACCACAGTGATCTAATGTCACCACAACGTAACCATAATGATATAATCTCACCATCACTTGACCACAGTGATTTAATTTCATCACCACATGAACCCCCTGCATGGCAGCGCCTGAGCCGCTCAGTGTGACCCTGAGTGCGTGTGAAGTGTCCGTGTGAAGTGTCCGTGTGAAGTGTCCGTGTGAAGTGTCCGTGTGAAGTGTCCGTGTGAAGTGTCCGTGTGAAGTGTCCGTGTGAAGTGTCCGTGTGAAGTGTCCGTGTGAGGTGTCCGTGTGAAGTGTCCGTGTGAAGTGTCCGTGTGAAGTGTCCGTGTGAAGTGTCCGTGTGAAGTGTCCGTGTGTGTTCGACATTCACTTGTCCAGGTAAAGAACTGCGCTGGCAGCAACACTGCCGCTTCAAGCACATGGTCACTCGAAAGTATCTGGAAGTCAACAAGAACCTGGTCGTAGGCTTAACCAGTGACCAGCGCAACCCAAACACCGTCTTTCTGCTGCACCCTGTCATGAACGTAAGCAACACGTACGTTGTGGTCTTCACTACACACCTCGGACTAAATCGTGTACCATGTGTTATGAACTACGCGCCGTCTAGAAATAGACAACGTGTAGTTTGTATTATTTCATATGCGCTGTCGAAGAAGTTTACCTCAAAACATGTGCGCTATACACACCGATGGTACATGTACATTGAGACTACACCGTGTCAGAAATAATAAGTCACAGTTATGCCCAGTCTCTTTTCTATAGAGTAATCTCACCGTCCAGTCTGTGTTGTACAGGGTCATCTTACCGTCCAGTCTCTGTTGTACAGGGTCATCCTACCGTCCATTCTCTGTTGTACAGGGTCATCCTAACGTCCAGTATGTGTTGTACAGGGTCATCTTACTGTCCAGTCTGTGTTGTGTAGGGTCATCCTAACGTCCAGTATGTGTTGTACAGGGTCATCCTACCGTCCAATTTCTGTTGTACAGGGTCATCCTACCGTCCAGTCTCTGTTGTACAGGGTCATCCTAACGTCCAGTATGTGTTGTACAGGGTCATCCTACCGTCCAGTCTCTGTTGTACAGGGTCATCCTACCGTCCAGTATGTGTTGTACAGGGTCATCTTACCGTCCAGTCTCTGTTGTACAGGGTCATCTTACCGTCCAGTCTCTGTTGTACAGGGTCATCCTACCGTCGAGTCTGTGCTGTACAGGGTCATCTTACTGTCCAGTCTGGGTTGTGTAGGGTCATTCTAACGTCCAGTATGTGTTGTACAGGGTCAGCTTACCGTCCAGTCTCTGTTGTACAGGGTCATCTTACCGTCCAGTCTCTGTTGTACAGGGTCATCTTACTGTCCAGTCTCTGTTGTACAGGGTCATCCTAACGTCCAGTATGTGTTGTACAGGGTCATCTTACTGTCCAGTATGTGTTGTACAGGGTCATCTTACTGTCCAGTATGTGTTGTACAGGGTCATCTTACTGTCCAGTATGTGTTGTACAGGGTCATCTTACCGTCCAGTATGTGTTGTACATGGTCATCCTACCGTCCAGTCTCTGTTGTACAGGGTCATCTTACCGTCCAGTCTCTGTTGTACAGGGTCATCCTACCGTCCAGTCTCTGTTGTACAAGGTCATCCTAACGTCCAGTATGTGTTGTACAGGGTCATCCTACTGTCCAGTCTCTGTTGTACCGGGTCATCTTACCGTCCAGTCTCTGTTGTACAGGGTCATCCTACCGTCAATTCTCTGTTGTACAGGGTCATCCTAACGTCCAGTATGTGTTGTACAGGGTCATCTTACTGTCCAGTCTGTGTTGTGTAGGGTCATCTTACTGTCCAGTCTGTGTTGTGTAGGGTCATCCTAACGTCCAGTATGTGTTGTACAGGGTCATCCTACCGTCCAATTTCTGTTGTACAGGGTCATCCTACCGTCCAGTCTCTGTTGTACAGGGTCATCCTAACGTCCAGTATGTGTTGTACAGGGTCATCCTACCGTCCAGTCTCTGTTGTACAGGGTCATCCTACCGTCCAGTATGTGTTGTACAGGGTCATCTTACCGTCCAGTCTCTGTTGTACAGGGTCATCTTACCGTCCAGTCTCTGTTGTACAGGGTCATCTTACCGTCCAGTCTCTGTTGTACAGGGTCATCTTACTGTCCAGTCTGGGTTGTGTAGGGTCATCCTAACGTCCAGTCTCTGTTGTACAGGGTCATCTTACTGTCCAGTCTCTGTTGTACAGGGTCATCTTACTGTCCAGTCTCTGTTGTACAGGGTCATCCTACCGTCCAGTCTGTGTTGTACAGGGTCATCTTACTGTCCAGTCTGGGTTGTGTAGGGTCATCCTAACGTCCAGTCTCTGTTGTACAGGGTCATCTTACTGTCCAGTCTCTGTTGTACAGGGTCATCCTACCGTCCAGTCTGTGTTGTACAAGGTCATCTTACTGTCCAGTCTGGGTTGTGTAGGGTCATCCTAACGTCCAGTCTCTGTTGTACAGGGTCATCTTACTGTCCAGTCTCTGTTGTACAGGGTCATCTTACTGTCCAGTCTCTGTTGTACAGGGTCATCCTAACGTCCAGTCTCTGTTGTACAGGGTCATCTTACCGTCCAGTCTCTGTTGTACATGGTCATCTTACTGTCCAGTCTCTGTTGTACAGGGTCATCCTACCGTCCAGTATGTGTTGTACAGGGTCATCTTACTGTCCAGTATGTGTTGTACAGGGTCATCTTACCGTCCAGTATGTGTTGTACAGGGTCATCTTACTGTCCAGTATGTGTTGTACAGGGTCATCTTACCGTCCAGTATGTGTTGTACAGGGTCATCTTACTGTCCAGTATGTGTTGTACAGGGTCATCTTACCGTCCAGTATGTGTTGTACAGGGTCATCTTACTGTCCAGTATGTGTTGTACAGGGTCATCTTACCGTCCAGTATGTGTTGTACAGGGTCATCTTACTGTCCAGTATGTGTTGTACAGGGTCATCTTACCGTCCAGTATGTGTTGTACAGGGTCATCTTACTGTCCAGTATGTGTTGTACAGGGTCATCTTACCGTCCAGTATGTGTTGTACAGGGTCATCTTACCGTCCAGTATGTGTTGTACAGGGTCATCTTACCGTCCAGTATGTGTTGTACAGGGTCATCTTACTGTCCAGTCTGTGTTGTGCAGGGTCATCCTAACGTCCAGTATGTGTTGTACAGGGTCATCTACCGTCCAGTCTGTGTTGTACAGGGTCATCTTACCGTCCAGTATGTGTTGTACAGGGTCATCCTACCGTCCAGTATGTGTTGTACAGGGTCATCTTACCGTCCAGTATGTGTTGTACAGGGTCATCCTTACGTCCAGTATGTGTTGTACAGGGTCATCTTACCGTCCAGTATGTGTTGTACAGGGTCATCTTACTGTCCAGTATGTGTTGTACAGGGTCATCTTACCGTCCAGTATGTGTTGTACAGGGTCATCTTACTGTCCAGTCTGTGTTGTGCAGGGTCATCCTAACGTCCAGTATGTGTTGTACATGGTCATCCTACCGTCCAGTCTGTGTTGTACAGGGTCATTTTACCGTCCAGTTCAACAGCAACTGTCGCATCCAGCACGCGGTGTCGGGTCAGTGGCTGTCAGCGCTCGACGGTGAGTCCCGTCTCGTCCACTGTCATGTCTCTGAGGCGGGAATACAGGGCTGAGTCCGAGTAAGAGCAGCCGTTAATCGGAGATGTTCTATGAAAATGAAGTTGATGAGTTTGTGGCTGGTGATTTAGGAGGATGACGTAGAAGATATTTTGGTCGAGTTGAATGACAACCGTTATGATGAATTTTTGAAACATGCATTCGGAGTTGATGACGTTCGAATTGACCAAGTTGGGGTGGATGACATATGAGTAAGAGTTGATGATGTTAGCAAAAGGTTGTGATTGATGTCGCTGGATTGATTAATATTGAGATTCGTGACGTGTGAGTTGGTATAGCTGGAACAGATGACGTGGACTAATTTGGTATTCATGCTGACCGGCATTGCCCGTATATGACTCAGGGGTGTAGTTGAATAAGTTAGTTTCGTCGTGTGTGATTCATGTGTGTCACGTATTACTCACATATATCATATATATACTGACTCAGGTCTGTTATGTGGGACTCATGTGCGTCATATGTACTATGATATGACCAGTTATATATATATATATATATATTATATATATATATATATATATATAATATATAGCGACATGAGTACAAAAGTGAGTAAAGTGTATAACATATGATATATGGCGTGTATATATATATATATTATATATATATAGATCATATATATAGTAATATATATATATGTGTAATATATATACCGGGTATCAAAATATTTATATATATATAATATATATATATATAGTTATACATATAAGTATATAGTCACAGTATATATCATATGATATATATATATATCACTATATGTTAGTATAATATATTAACAGTATATATATATCATATATGTAAATATATATATAGGGTGTATATCCTAGGTCATATATATATGTATATATATATTTACACCCATTATATATTCAAGTGTAGTGTATAGTTACCGTGTGTGCATCATGTATGATCCACGTATGTCTAAGTTGGGTATACTCCACCGTACTCATCACTGATAGTGTCTGTACCGGGTGTGCTCCCGTAGCGTCAATGTGATCAGTGTACTGACTCCGGGTGTTCGTAGTCACCATACGTGACTCAGTGTCTGTTCTGTGGTGTCTCCCCGTAGCAGTCCACACGTGTAGTGTCTGTCCGGGTGTCTCACCGTAGCGTCCACACGTGTAGTGTCTGTCCGGGGCCATCTCGTAGCATCCACGTAGTGTCTGTTCGGGTGTCTCCCCGTAGCGTCCACACGTGTAGTGTCTGTCCGGGTGTCTCCCCGTAGCGTCCACACGTGTAGTGTCTGTCCGGGTGTCTCCCCGTAGCATCCACACGTGTAGTGTCTGTCCGGGTGTCTCCCCGTAGCATCCACACGTGTAGTGTCTGTCCGGGTGTCTCACCGTAGCGTCCACACGTGTAGTGTCTGTCCGGGTGTCTCCCCGTAGCATCCACGTAGTGTCTGTCCGGGTGTCTCCCCGTAGCGTCCACACGTGTAGTGTCTGTCCGGGTGTCTCCCCGTAGCGTCCACACGTGTAGTGTCTGTCCGGGTGTCTCCCCGTAGCATCCACACGTGTAGTGTCTGTCCGGGGCCATCTCGTAGCATCCACGTAGTGTCTGTCCGGGTGTCTCCCCGTAGCGTCCACACGTGTAGTGTCTGTCCGGGTGTCTCCCCGTAGCGTCCACACGTGTAGTGTCTGTCCGGGTGTCTCCCCGTAGCGTCCACACGTGTAGTGTCTGTCCGGGTGTCTCCCCGTAGCATCCACACGTGTAGTGTCTGTCCGGGGCCATCTCGTAGCATCCACGTAGTGTCTGTCCGGGTGTCTCCCCGTAGCATCCACGTAGTGTCTGTCCGGGTGTCTCCCCGTAGCGTCCACACGTGTAGTGTCTGTCCGGGTGTCTCCCCGTAGCGTCCACACGTGTAGTGTCTGTCCGGGTGTCTCCCCGTAGCTCCACACGTGTAGTGTCTGTCCGGGTGTCTCACCGTAGCGTCCACACGTGTAGTGTCTGTCCGGGTGTCTCCCCGTAGCATCCACACGTGTAGTGTCTGTCCGGGTGTCTCCCCGTAGCATCCACACGTGTAGTGTCTGTCCGGGTGTCTCCCCGTAGCATCCACACGTGTAGTGTCTGTCCGGGTGTCTCCCCGTAGCGTCCACACGTGTAGTGTCTGTCCGGGTGTCTCCCCGTAGCGTCCACACGTGTAGTGTCTGTCCGGGTGTCTCCCCGTAGCATCCACACGTGTAGTGTCTGTCCGGGTGTCTCCCCGTAGCATCCACACGTGTAGTGTCTGTCCGGGTGTCTCCCCGTAGCGTCCACACGTGTAGTGTCTGTCCGGGTGTCTCCCCGTAGCATCCACACGTGTAGTGTCTGTCCGGGTGTCTCCCCGTAGCATCCACACGTGTAGTGTCTGTCCGGGTGTCTCCCCGTAGCATCCACACGTGTAGTGTCTGTCCGGGTGTCTCCCCGTAGCATCCACACGTGTAGTGTCTGTCCGGGTGTCTCCCCGTAGCTTCCACACGTGTAGTGTCTGTCCGGGTGTCTCCCCGTAGCTCCACACGTGTAGTGTCTGTCCGGGTGTCTCCCCGTAGCTTCCACACGTGTAGTGTCTGTCCGGGTGTCTCCCCGTAGCGTCCACACGTGTAGTGTCTGTCCGGGTGTCTCCCCGTAGCATCCACACGTGTAGTGTCTGTCCGGGTGTCTCCCCGTAGCTTCCACACGTGTAGTGTCTGTCCGGGTGTCTCCCCGTAGCGTCCACACGTGTAGTGTCTGTCCGGGCGTCTCCCCGTAGCATCCACACGTGTAGTGTCTGTCCGGGTGTCTCCCCGTAGCGTCCACACGTGTAGTGTCTGTCCGGGTGTCTCCCCGTAGCTTCCACACGTGTAGTGTCTGTCCGGGGTCTCCCCGTAGCGTCCACACGTGTAGTGTCTGTCCGGGTGTCTCCCGTAGCTCCACACGTGTAGTGTCTGTCCGGGGTCTCCCCGTAGCGTCCACACGTGTAGTGTCTGTCCGGGTGTCTCCCCGTAGCGTCCACACGTGTAGTGTCTGTCCGGGTGTCTCCCCGTAGCGTCCACACGTGTAGTGTCTGTCCGGGTGTCTCCCCGTAGCGTCCACACGTGTAGTGTCTGTCCGGGTGTCTCCCCGTAGCGTCCACACGTGTAGTGTCTGTCCGGGCGTCTCCCCGTAGCGTCCACACGTGTAGTGTCTGTCCGGGCGTCTCCCCGTAGCGTCCACACGTGTAGTGTCTGTCCGGGTGTCTCCCCGTAGCGTCCACACGTGTAGTGTCTGTCCGGGTGTCTCCCCGTAGCGTCCACACGTGTAGTGTCTGTCCGGGTGTCTCCCCGTAGCGTCCACACGTGTAGTGTTTTTGTCATATTTATGATTGATTCTGGGAAGTAAAAGATTTATTCCTCGTGTGAAGTATTCGTGAATTTAAGAATTGCGTAAATAAGGAATGTGGCAGAAATATTCAGGTAGGTTATGATTTACTAATTAAAAATAAAATTTAATTGTATCACTTCATATATATATATATATATATATATATATATATATATATATATATATATATATATATATATATATATATACACACAAATGCACATACAGATCCGATTTTCACAATATATATATATATATATATATATATATATATATATATATATATATACATAACCATTTCAGCAATTTCAGTTTGTGAAAAATCGGATCTGTATGTGCATTGTATTTACTCAAATAAAGTATTCTCATTGCACGGTCTTGTAACTTAAACAATTGATATGTTTGATGTCCCCATAATAAACTACCGTAATTGCTATAAGGAAGAATGAGGGACCTGTACATAGTAGATAGTATGTTTACTGGTAATATATGCTACCACGTATCCAGCCACGCTTGTTAAAATACTACCCTCGATCTGTACTACCCCCTGTGGTACTCGATAGGTGGCGACTCTGTGGCGATGTATTTCTTCACGTTGTGCTTTGACGCCCCAAACACTCACCCAGTAGTATATGACAGGCAGGACAAATGTCCCAAACACTCTCCCAGTAGTATATGACAGGCAGGACAAATGTCCCAAACACTCACCCAGTAGTATATGACAGGCAGGACAAATGTCCCAAACACTCACCCAGTAGTATATGACAGGCAGGACAAATGTCCCAAACACTCACCCAGTAGTATATGACAGGCAGGACAAATGTCCCAAACACTCACCCAGTAGTATATGACAGGCGGGACAAATGTTATACGCAGTTGGGATTCTTTGACATTGTAGATTACCCCTCGCCAAGCCAAGCAAGTGCATTAGTTTCACACCTATTTCATTGTGAAAATGCTTTATTATTATTGTTATGTGTGGTTAGTTGTCCTTATTATTAATAGTGTTTGATTGCATTATAACATTCTGTTTTATGATGTCGTTGATGCCCGTAGTCGTAATGGTCACGGTCTTCCACTCGGAATCGTTTATAGAACTCTAACCGTCATCCTGACGTATCTGTCAATTCTAATACGAATTCAACGTGTCTGTGAACCATTCAACCACTCTGTCATTACTAACAGAAACGTCTTCGTTCAAACATTCTTGCTACACATGGCTCGCGTCATACCAATATGGCTACCTACAAACCAACATGGCTGCCTCAGGCCAATGCAAAAGCTATGCGAATTTAACCGACCAACATGTGTCATTGTCATAATTGCCATTACGCAATCAGCATCGTCATGGTGATGATGATAATGATCAGTAATCACGATCGTGTGACGATGATCGTTGCGATGATTATTACCACTGTCATCGTCGACATCACCGCGACAACTTTCCCAACTTGTGTAGTCTAGCGTCAGTGTCACGTGACAGATTGGGGTGTCGACGGACCCCGGGTACTGTGACGTGATGATGCTGCGGAGGGTGACGGCAACGAACCTCGCGATATTCAACTACGTCGCTGGCATGGTCCCCTTCATACACAAGTGTGTCGTCGACGTGAGTACCCCGACATACTGAACTACCATCTTGTCCCTCCCGACACAGTAGTGTCAACGATGTTCTCTAGTGTGTCGTAGACGTGAGTACCCCGACATACTGAACTACCATCGTGTCCCGACACAGTAGTGTCAACGATGTTCTCTAGTGTGTCGTAGACGTGAGTACCCAGGCATACTGAACTACCATCGTGTCCCTCCCGTCACAGTAGTGTCAACGATGTTCTCTAGTGTGTCGTAGACGTGAGTACCCTGACATACTGAACTACCATCGTGTCCCTCCCGTCACAGTAGTGTCAACGATGTTCTCTAGTGTGTCGTAGACGTGAGTACCCAGGCATACTGAACTACCATCGTGTCCCTCCCGACACAGTAGTGTCAACGATGTTCTCTAGTGTGTCGTAGACGTGAGTACCCTGACATACTGAACTACCATCGTGTCCCTCCCGACACAGTAGTGTCAACGATGTTCTCTAGTGTGTCGTAGACGTGAGTACCCCGGCATACTGAACTACCATCGTGTCCCTCCCGACACAGTAGTGTCAACGATGTTCTCTAGTGTGTCGTAGACGTGAGTACCCAGGCATACTGAACTACCATCGTGCCCCCCGACACAGTAGTGTCAACGATGTTCTCTAGTGGGTCGTAGACGTGAGTACCCCGGCATACTGAACTACCATCGTGTCCCTCCCGACACAGTAGTGTCAACGATGTTCTCTAGTGTGTCGTAGACGTGAGTACCCAGGCATACTGAACTACCATCGTGTCCCTCCCGACACAGTAGTGTCAACGATGTTCTCTAGTGTGTCGTAGACGTGAGTACCCTGACATACTGAACTACCATCTTGTCCCTCCCGTCACAGTAGTGTCAACGATGTTCTCTAGTGTGTCGTAGACGTGAGTACCCCGGCATACTGAACTACCATCGTGTCCCTCCCGTCACAGTAGTGTCAACGATGTTCTCTAGTGTGTCGTAGACGTGAGTACCCTGACATACTGAACTACCATCGTGTCCCGTCACAGTAGTGTCAACGATGTTCTCTAGTGTGTCGTAGACGTGAGTACCCTGACATACTGAACTACCATCTTGTCCCTCCCGACACAGTAGTGTCAACGATGTTCTCTAGTGTGTCGTAGACGTGAGTACCCCGGCATACTGAACTACCATCGTGTCCCTCCCGACACAGTAGTGTCAACGATGTTCTCTAGTGTGTCGTAGACGTGAGTACCCCGGCATACTGAACTACCATCGTGTCCCTCCCGACACAGTAGTGTCAACGATGTTCTCTAGTGTGTCGTAGACGTGAGTACCCAGGCATACTGAACTACCATCGTGTCCCTCCCGACACAGTAGTGTCAACGATGTTCTCTAGTGTGTCGTAGACGTGAGTACCCCGGCATACTGAACTACCATCGTGTCCCTCCCGTCACAGTAGTGTCAACGATGTTCTCTAGTGTGTCGTAGACGTGAGTACCCTGACATACTGAACTACCATCTTGTCCCTCCCGACACAGTAGTGTCAACGATGTTCTCTAGTGTGTCGTAGACGTGAGTACCCTGACATACTGAACTACCATCGTGTCCCTCCCGTCACAGTAGTGTCAACGATGTTCTCTAGTGTGTCGTAGACGTGAGTACCCCGGCATACTGAACTACCATCGTGTCCCTCCCGTCACAGTAGTGTCAACGATGTTCTCTAGTGTGTCGTAGACGTGAGTACCCTGACATACTGAACTACCATCTTGTCCCTCCCGACACAGTAGTGTCAACGATGTTCTCTAGTGTGTCGTAGACGTGAGTACCCTGACATACTGAACTACCATCGTGTCCCTCCCGTCACAGTAGTGTCAACGATGTTCTTTAGTGGGTCGTAGACGTGAGTACCCTGACATACTGAACTACCATCGTGTCCCTCCCGTCACAGTAGTGTCAACGATGTTCTCTAGTGTGTCGTAGACGTGAGTACCCTGACATACTGAACTACCATCTTGTCCCTCCCGACACAGTAGTGTCAACGATGTTCTCTAGTGTGTCGTAGACGTGAGTACCCTGACATACTGAACTACCATCGTGTCCCTCCCGACACAGTAGTGTCAACGATGTTCTCTAGTGTGTCGTAAACGTGAGTACCCCGGCATACTGAACTACCATCGTGTCCCTCCCGTCACAGTAGTGTCAACGATGTTCTCTAGTGTGTCGTAAACGTGAGTACCCCGACATACTGAACTACCATCTTGTCCCTCCCGTCACAGTAGTGTCAACGATGTTCTCTAGTGTGTCGTAGACGTGAGTACCCTGACATACTGAACTACCATCTTGTCCCTCCCGACACAGTAGTGTCAACGATGTTCTCTAGTGTGTCGTAGACGTGAGTACCCTGACATACTGAACTACCATCTTGTCCCTCCCGACACAGTAGTGTCAACGATGTTCTTTAGTGGGTCGTAGACGTGAGTACCCTGACATACTGAACTACCATCTTGTCCCTCCCGACACAGTAGTGTCAACGATGTTCTCTAGTGTGTCGTAGACGTGAGTACCCTGACATACTGAACTACCATCGTGTCCCTCCCGTCACAGTAGTGTCAACGATGTTCTCTAGTGTGTCGTAAACGTGAGTACCCCGGCATACTGAACTACCATGCGACCTTCATATGACATTTGTTACATTGTGATTTTAACATAGATTTCACATATCAATGTACTGCCGTATTGTGTAATATTTGGGTGCATACCGAACTAAAGGTATAAACAATGACACATTGACACGCTATCAGCCCAGTTATAGGAATGTGTCGACATATGATAAAGCAATTAGCAGAAACATAGATTATTTACAAAGGGACGTTCATATATGTTTGGTTCACAGAGAAAGGAGGGACAGAGGCTGACGATTGGTCAAACGAACGTGATGGTCACGGTGAGTGTTCACCCTATTCCTGAACATCACGTAAGAAACTAAGAGAAAACCGAAACAATACTAAACAGATACGAACCACATTACTGACGCTACAGTTAGTTAGTCATTTACTCTGATGAAACAGTAATTAAACAGTCATACCTTAACGTGGCGCTGACGTGCAAGTAGCAGCTTCACACGATAGCAAGGTCCAATTACCCAGAGCAAAATCGCCTAGATACGTTGCTTTTGCTGATTTTGCTTTGCTGATTGTTACATTGCGTATTACAACAGGGACAACACGCTTTGATGAAAGTCGAAGGGTTGGTGGGAGATGACACATATTTGCACTTTGACACTTTATTTAGCCAGTCCTCAGTTCATCGTCCTCCTAGTTTTCCGTGATTGGTGGACATGGCCCCCTTGCCCCCCCCCGGCCACTGATGACTGTTAACACATCGTTGCCGTTGAAGGCGCTGCGTGAGTTGACAGACTTCATGACGGTCAACGAAACAACAGACAAGAACCGGCAGAAACTCCTACGAAACCTCCGGGTAGGCTGCTTTTGAAGATTGCACTGAAACGGTATTTAAATTTGGGTTAGTGGCATTATGGTGTGACTTTAAAGTCAACGTATAATCGTGTACTACGTCACATAGGAATAAAGAGATGAAGCGATGAAGTGCTCACTCACTGAAGTGTAAGAATCTAGGGATGACTGAATGAAGCAATGATGTGATAACTGGCTGCGGTTTATGAATCTAGGGATGAATAGATGAGGCGATGATGTGATGACAGACTGAAGGATGTGACTCTAGACGGATGAGGTCATTTCAGGTGGTGGACCTCATAGTCGAGCTGCTACAGACGTACGACAGTGACGTTCCAGACCGACTGTAAGTCTCTAAACCGCCAACATTCACGCAGTGAGACTTACTTCATATTCCGTTTTCTTTACAACGTCAATAATTACGACTGATGCACTTAGTTCATTGGGATGTTATAAATAATAACATAGTGCATAAAGTAGTGTATTATTTATATTAGTGAAAACTCTTGCTAATGTTTTGTACCATTGTCCGAGTGCCTATATTCGTGTATATATGTAAGTGTGTGTGCCTGTGCATGCGTGTACATGCGTGCGAGTGTAGTGTATGCGCGTGTGTGCATGTGTTTATGTGCGTGCGTGCGTGCTGTGTGTGTGTGTGTGTGTGTGTGGTGTGTGTGTGTGCGTGTGTGTGTGTGTGTGTGTGTGTGTGTGTGTGTGTGTGCGTGTGTGTGTGTGTGCGTGCGTGTATGTGTGTGTGTGCGCGCGCGCTGTGTGTGTGTGTGTGTGCGTGTGTGGTGTGTGTGTGTGCGTGTGTGTGTGCGCGCGTGTGTGTGTGCGTGTGTGTGTGTGTGGGGTGTGTGTGTGCGTGTGTGTGTGTGTGTGTGTGTGTGCGCGCGCGGTTGGCTTTAACGTGTACATTAAAGAGCGACAACTACAACGCGCCAGTGTACGTCGTGTTCACGTGTTCGGTGTCCACAGTATGGAGCGGGTGATGGTCGAGTGTTACGGCGTGCTGCGTGGCTTCCTCCAGGGCTCTCGGCGCAAGAACGAGCTGTACATGGCCCTGGGGCTCCCTCTCTTTGAGTCGCAGTTGGCTATTGAGGTACAACACCCGACGACATCATCCAGCTTTCCACGTAGTCGAACACTGCCTACCAACCACCATGATCATAATTATAAAATGTAAAAAAATAATTTCATGTATTCACTTAGTGCGATGTGACTGACTATGCGTGAGTCACACATGCACTGTCCGTTAAACTTACAGAATAATTTTTTAAATCTCGAAATTCTCTTAAATGTCTAAAGGTTTATGGAAAAAATAGTTGTGTGAATAGTTGAAACATAAAACTAAAACGAAAGTAATAAAATGGAAACATAAACTGAAACAATAATGTTATGGAACGTCGAGATTGAACGAAGAAATTGGTATTTATTTATATGGAGATAATAATGTCCCATGGTTTCTGCTTTTGTATCGAACGTAATTAGAATGGATAAGACCGATAAGAAAAGGCAACATTTCTTACCAATAAAAACATCATATAACGCAAAATGTAATAATTAAAAACGACATTTCCCATATAACCAATATATGATAATAGTAATACAAAACGTCAACATACAAAATGTCACCTTGTCGATATAATTACCTACTCGTTGTGTGAACACTGGTTGTGTGAACACTGGTTGTGTGAACACTGGTTGTGTGAACACTGGCTGTATGAACACTGGTTGTGTGAACATTGGTTGTGTCACCACTGGTTGTGTAACCACTGTTTGTGTCACCACTGGTTGTGTCAACACTCGTTGTGTCAACACTCGTTGTGTCATCACTCGTTGTGTCAACATTTATTGTGTCATCACTGGTTGTATCACCACTGGTGCTTTCATCACTCGTTGTGTCATCACTGGTTGTGTCACCACTGGTTGTGTCATCACTCGTTGTGTCATGACTGGTTGTGTTACCACTGGTGGTGTCATCACTCGTTGTGTCACCACTGGTTGTGTCACCACTGGTGGTGTCACCACTGGTTGTGTAATCACTCGTTGTGTCATCACTGGTTGTGTCACCCGTTTCCTCCGCGGCGACAGGGCCAGGTCGGTTTGAACGCTGTCAAGATGATGATCGAACTTTTTGGCGACAACCGAAAAATCGTTGACCGCATCAACTATGACAACATCGACCACTTCATCCTCCTCCTGTCAAAGACACAGGTACATCACCTGCTCTCCTGCCGTACACCTGTGTGTGTGTGTGTGTGTGTGTGTGTGTGTGTGTGTGTGTGTGTGTGTGTGTGTGTGTGTGTGTGTGTGTGTGTGTGTGTGTGTGTGTGTGTGTGTGTGTGTGTGTGTGTGTGTGTGTGTGTGTGTGTGTGTGTGTGTGTGTGTGTGTGTGTGTGTGTGTGTGTGTGTGTGTGTGTGTGTGTGTGTGTGTGTGTGTGTGTGTGTGTGTGTGTGTGTGTGTGTGTGTGTGTGTGTGTGTGTGTGTGTGTGTGTGTGTGTGTGTGTGTGTGTGTGTGTGTGTGTGTGTGTGTGTGTGTGTGTGTGTGTGTGTGTGTGTGTTGTGTGTGTGTGTGTGTGTGTGTGTGTGTGTGTGTGTGTGTGTGTGTGTGTGTGTGTGTGTGTGTGTGTGTGTGTGTGTGTGTGTGTGTGTGTGTGTGTGTGTGTGTGTGTGTGTGTGTGTGTGTGTGTGTGTGTGTGTGTGTGTGTGTGTGTGTGTGTGTGTGTGTGTGTGTGTGTGTGTGTGTGTGTGTGTGTGTGTGTGTGTGTGTGTGTGTGTGTGTGTGTGTGTACTAGTCTTGTCACGTGATATTATATGAACTCACGTGATCCTAATGTATTATATTTCTGGCATTGCATCCGTTCGAGAGAAACGCAACACCGCTATTGCAAGTCGACTCAAATACTCAAATAGTGCGTCCTTTGATGAACAAATGAGTCTCCCAAGCAACGAGAACAATATCAACAAAACACCTCGAACACCGTACGATAAAGAATGAATAACGATCAATGAAGAACAAAACATTTATTTATTTCTATAAGAACAGGTCAATACAGTATATACAATACAGTTATATACACAATACAGTTATATAAACAATATAGTTATATACACAATACAGTTATATACACAATACAGTTATATAAACAATATACGCAATATTATGATGAATTAGTTTACTTATTGTGTCTAGATGTAAAGTTACTTGTTGCGTCTAAACTAAACCTACTTGGTCCTACTTGTGTTTAAAACTACAACTACTTGGTCCTACTTGTGTCTAGAACTACAACTACTTGGTCCTACTTGTGTCTAAAACTACAACTACTTGGTCCTACTTGTGTCTAGAACTACAACTACTTGGTCCTACTTGTGTCTAGAACTACAACTACTTGGTCCTACTTGTGTCTAGAACTACAACTACTTGGTCCTACTTGTGTCTAGAACTACAACTACTTGGTCCTACTTGTGTCTAGAACTACAACTACTTGGTCCTACTTGTGTCTAGAACTACAACTACTTGGTCCTACTTGTGTCTAGAACTACAACTACTTGGTCCTACTTGTGTCTAGAACTACAACTACTTGGTCCTACTTGTGTCTAGAACTACAACTACATGGTCCTACTTGTGTCTAGAACTACAACTACTTGGTCCTACTTGTGTCTAGAACTACAACTACTTGGTCCTACTTGTGTCTAGAACTACAACTACGTGGTCCTACTTGTGTCTAGAACTACAACTACGTGGTCCTACTTGTGTCTAGAACTACAACTACTTGGTCCTACTTGTGTCTAGAACTACAACTACTTGGTCCTACTTGTGTCTAGAACTACAACTACTTGGTCCTACTTGTGTCTAGAACTACAACTACTTGGTCCTACTTGTGTCTAGAACTACAACTACTTGGTCCTACTTGTGTCTAGAACTACAACTACTTGGCCCTACTTGTGTCTAGAACTACAACTACTTGGTCCTACTTGTGTCTAGAACTACAACTACTTGGTCCTACTTGTGTCTAGAACTACAACTACTTGGTCCTACTTGTGTCTAGAACTACAACTACTTGGTCCTACTTGTGTCTAGAACTACAACTACTTGGTCTTACTTGTGTCTGGAACTACAACTACATGGTCCTACTTGTGTCTAGAACTACAACTACCTGGTCCTACTTGTGTCTAGAACTACAACTACTTGGTCCTACTTGTGTCTAGAACTACAACTACTTGGTCCTACTTGTGTCTAAAACTACAACTACTGGTCCTACTTGTGTCTAGAACTACAACTACTTGGTCCTACTTGTGTCTAGAACTACAACTACTTGGTCCTACTTGTGTCTAGAACTACAACTACTTGGTCCTACTTGTGTCTAGAACTACAACTACTTGGTCCTACTTGTGTCTAGAACTACAACTACTTGGTCCTACTTGTGTCTAGAACTACAACTACTTGGTCCTACTTGTGTCTAGAACTACAACTACTTGGTCCTACTTGTGTCTAGAACTACAACTACTTGGTCCTACTTGTGTCTAGAACTACAACTACTTGGTCCTACTTGTGTCTAGAACTACAACTACTTGGTCCTACTTGTGTCTAAACTACAACTACTTGGTCCTACTTGTGTCTAGAACTACAACTACTTGGTCCTACTTGTGTCTAAACTACAACTACTTGGTCCTACTTGTGTCTAGAACTACAACTACTGGTCCTACTTGTGTCTAGAACTACAACTACTTGGTCCTACTTGTGTCTATAACTACAACTACTTGGTCCTACTTGTGTCTAGAACTACAACTACTTGGTCCTATTTGTGTCTAGAACTACAACTACTTGGTCCTACTTGTGTCTAGAACTACAACTACTTGGTCCTACTTGTGTCTAGAACTACAACTACTTGGTCCTACTTGTGTCTAGAACTACAACTACTTGGTCCTACTTGTGTCTAGAACTACAACTACTTGGTCCTACTTGTGTCTAGAACTACAACTACGTGGTCCTACTTGTGTCTAGAACTACAACTACGTGGTCCTACTTGTGTCTAGAACTACAACTACGTGGTCCTACTTGTGTCTAGAACACAACTACTGGTCCTACTTGTGTCTAGAACTACAACTACTTGGTCCTACTTGTGTCTAGAACTACAACTACTTGGTCCACTTGTGTCTAGAACTACAACTACTTGGTCCTACTTGTGTCTAGAACTACAACTACTTGGTCCTACTTGTGTCTAGAACTACAACTACATGATCCTACTTGTGTCTAGAACTACAACTACTTGGTCCTACTGGGGACTGTGCTTAGACTCGACAACTACATGACACTATGTTAGTACTATCTGAGTCTGGTTGTCAACTACTGGGGAAGAGATGTGGGTGTGAGACAGACGACAAATCAGCAGACAACCAAAGAACATTGCTAGAAATCAAGTGACTTTGTCAACTCCTCTCAATAGTTAACACACACACACACACACACACACACACACACACACACACACACACACACACACAGCACAGCATCTCTCATCCCCTTCAACATCACAGCACACACAACACACTGCATATGTATTATTGTAGCTGTATTGAGTCTATTTTGACATATTGTCTTGTCTGCTGGTTTGTTGTACTTTGAGTGTGTTGTCCAACATTGTTGATAGAGGAAGTAAAGATGTGAGAGTGAGACAGACTGGACTAAATCAGCTGTATGAGGGGAGAGCGAAGAGAAAGGGTGTAGAAATCATGAGTGACTTGTGTCACGTCCTGTCTCAATATTACAACATGCTACCATCAGACAGAACACTCACGGTCTTCAGGGCAAAGAAAGCAAAGATGTTGAGCAGTTTTATCCCCATGTCAATACTATTCACAGTTAATCATAGTTAACTAGTCAGCTGGTCATCCATGTATTTTAATTTATTTATTATTTTCATTATTACATATTTATACTATTTTTATTTATTTATTAGTATTATGTTAATACACTGTATAGTTGTGTGCTTATTTATGTCAGTATTTTAAGGGAACATAATTGTTGTTATTACCATAGGCATATTTTATCAAAGTAATATTGTATTAGCATTTTTATTTGTTATTATTATGATTATTATTATAATTGAATTGGAAATAATAATCATTGTAAAGTGCCCCAGAACAAATATTTGGATGGGGCACTATATAAGAAATTAATTATTATTATTATTCATCAATAAAACCTAAATCCGGTTATCAATAAATCTCAAGTTATCAAGATTATCAATTAGACTAAGTTTATTTTAATGTGTATACCCATTTTATGATTTTAGTAGGTTTAAAACTGTAATTAAACAATAATTTATTTTAAATCAATATTTATTTTTATTGTATTATATTTATTTAAATATTTTTTAAATCAATACTTATTTATTTATTTAAATGGTGTAACCTTATCACAACCGCCATGGTCAGTATGAAATATGTCTTAGAATTTGTTTCTTCCGACACTGTAATATGTTAATATGTATATATTCATATCATAGGCCATTTAAGTTTTATTATCATATCTTATATCGTTTATAATTTTACTAGATATTCTAATTAGTAACAATTTCATAAATAGTTATGCTTTCATATATAGTTCTACTAATATACTAATATTTAATAATGTTAATAAATTAGTTTATCTGTCATAATGTTTTATTGTACTTTTCAGCCGCTATGGCTGCTAGAGAATAAACTTTATTATTACTATATTAATTATCACTTATTGCTTATTTGTCTGCGACTACCTATGTAATGACTGTTTTTATGATTTTTTATTAATCACAAGACAATGTTCTCTCCTTTGAGACATTTAATAAACTATTATTGTATCTTGATACATACAGATAGACTCACACATATACACTCACACACGTCACACATGCACTCATATACAGTCACACAAACTCACACACAAACTCACACACAAACTCACACACAAACTCACACACACATACACACACACACACACACACACACACACACACACACACACACACACACACACACACACACACACACACACACACACACACACACACACACACACACACACACACACACACACACACACTCACACACACACACACACACACACACACACACACACACACACACTCACACGCATGATGGAGTAGAGAGTTGTCTGTTCTACAAGAGTTTAACACGCGTCTCATCCGGAATATAAAACGTGCAACAAAAGTGGCCGTTTCCAAGATGCGACCGATTTGGGATCCTCTATAGTTGTGAGAACACATAAACAGTTAGACGTTGTGATGTAAGTGAGCAACGTCCATGTCACTCCTCCACTGGAATATAGTTGAACACCACTTGACTAAATCATGTATGCCTGGTTACAGTCTAACTAGAGTCATGTCACAGACACACTTGTCCTGAAAATGCGTAGCAACATATTAAACGTCGACCGACCGACCGAACCACATCGAGACATTGTCCTTAAACAGCGTGACACATTGTCCTTACACAGCGTGGCACATTGTTCTTACACAGCGTGACACATTGTCCTTATACAGCGTGACACATTGTCTTTACACAGCGTGACACATTGTCCTTACACAGGTTGACACATTGTCCTTACACAGCGTGACACGTTGTCCTTACACAGCGTGACACATTGTCCTTACACAGCGTGACACATTGTCCTTACACAGCGTGACACATTGTCCTTACACAGCGTGGCACATTGTCCTTACACAGCGTGACACATTGTCCTTACACAGGTTGACACATTGTCCTTACACAGCGTGACACGTTGTCCTTACACAGCGTGACACATTGTCCTTACACAGCGTGACACATTGTCCTTACACAGCGTGACACATTGTCCTTACACAGCGTGACACATTGTCCTTGCACAGCGTGACACAGTGTCCTTACACAGCGTGATACATTGCACTCGGAATACATTGTCCTTACACAGCGTGACACATTGTCTTTACACAGCATGATACACTGCACTCGGAATACATTGTCCTTACAAAGCGTGACATATTGTCTTTACACAGCATGATACACTGCACTCGGAATACATTGTCCTTACACAGCGTGACACACTGCACACAGCGTGACACTCTGCACTCGGAATAATCCGAGTGCCACTTCTCTCAGCGCGTTTCTGCATCGGGTGGTAATCTTGTTAAGCTATTGCAATTATCTCATTCTTGATGTTGCAGCGCCCCTGTGTGTATCACATCGAGCTG
>JAODUO010002100.1:0-7500 GCA_025642075.2 Ridgeia piscesae
TGGAGTGATTCCATGTCCATTGTCCAGTTTTACAGAAATCCCCCCTCACAAATGTTTGCGGAAATAATAATTATATGCTGATTTCACTTGCTTTGAATCAGATTTGTGAAGTTGGCAAGTGTAGATGATGTCATTGCTGACCCCTGATGTCAATATTGACCCCTGATGTCAGTGTTGACCCCTGATGTCAATGTTGAGCCTTGGTGTCAGTGTTGACCCCTGATATCAGTGTTGACCTCTGATGTCAGTGTTAACCCCTGATGTCAATGTTGAGCCTTGGTGTCAGTATTGACCCCTGATATCAGTGTTGACCCCTGGCATCATTGTTCACCCCTGATGTCAGTGTTAAGACTGAGTGTCAGTGTTGACCCCTGATGTCAGTGTTCACCGCTGATGACATTATTCACTCTTGATGTCAGTGTTCACCCCTGATGTCACTGTTTACTGACAACGATATTGTTAATGAGTCTGTGACATCACATGAGCCTGTGACATCACATGAGTCTGTGACATCACATGAGTCTGTGACATCACAAGAGCCTGTGACATCACACGAGCCTGTGACATCACATGAATCTGTGACATCACATGAGGCTGTGACATCACACGAGCCTGTGACATCACACGAGCCTGTGACATCACATGACCTTGTGACATCACATGAGCCTGTGACATCACATGAATCTGTGACATCACATGAGGCTGTGACATCACATGAGCCTGTGACATCACATGAGCCTGTGACATCACATGAGCTTGTGACATCACATGAGGCTGTGACATCACATGAGCCCATGACATCACGAGCCTGTGACATCACATGAGCCTGTGACATCACACGAGCCTGTGACATCGTGCACGCTGAAAATTCTGATATCAATGACGGACCAAATACAGGTTTTGACGTAACTATAAGAACCTGTTAAAACGATTGTACATTTCCAGTGGGATGGTTGTACTGCTCTAGGTTTGACCTGGCTTGTTGCTACATAAAAGTTAAGTTGGATTTTACCTCCAGCTATTTACAATCTGTCTCTGTACACAAGTTGAGCTTTGTCATCTAGTAACATGGATACTTGCCTTTTTACTTGCTTATCTATTTTTTTTCAATTTTGGGCTAAAACCCGGGATGGTTTTATTTTAAATTTAACATGTGCACAATTTGAAACTTTATTTTAATGTTTTTAATGAAAGTAATTTAAAAAAATTTTATTTGTGTTTGGTGTTAGTGTTATTCTATTATGTTTTAAATTTGGTAAAATTATAAATTTTAAATAATTACATTTATTGATACTTGTTTTTGTTGCATGGTTTTTGTTTTTTTTTTGTTTTCTTACACGTTTTTAGTAAATAACATAATTGTGTCTTGCCATGAACAGAAATGTAAGTACTCGGTAATGTGATAGTTTACTGCTGGTTGATATCTTGGATGAATTATTACGTGAAATGTACATTAATTCTGAATTAAGCATTTTTGAGATATTTGTATAAGAAACAACAACACAATAAACAGTCTTATACAAGTTGCATTATGTACTCATTTTAATTAGGAATGTCATCAGATTCACCCAGCTATACTTGTTAATCATTATAATCATATATACCCAAATGTATTACATAAACTCACAATTTATTTACAGTAACTGTGTATGATATACAATAAAACAATTTAAAATGAATTTAACAATACTTCAAACAAACTTACATTCTAGTATCGCCTGTTTGTTAAGATTCCTACGTTTTATATCACAGACAATGTAGACGGAATCACATTTTTACACAATATAAAACTTAAGGGAGCTTACAAATTGTTGGAAGATAAAAGGGTCTATAGAACAGTGACACTACGTGGTTGATTGGAATTTCTACAGCATCTGGACAATATTTAATCAAACAGAAAGTATTTAATAACACCACATACCATTATATTCTAAATACCACCTGTGGGTAATTCTTACAAGTGCAGAATTAGCATTAGTCATGTTTACAAATTATTCCTGGTTAGATGAGATTCAAGATGAAGCTGATGTGCCATTTCATAAGTCAAGTGGGGGGGGGGGGTGGAAATGGAAGGCAAACCACAAACATGACAACAATCATGTCAAGCAGTGACCTTTGACCTGTAATACATTTAATCTTGAATGGCATTCAAATACACACACCCAATAAGCCACCCGTATCACAATGAGCCTTCTTTAACAATCCAAAGCATATACATAGAACGTGCTGTGTATCAGTAGCTCGTACAATACAATTAAGCGGATTAGTTTTGTAAACAGAGGGTGCCAACACAATGAAGGTAACTACAAGTTGACAGAGCCTGTGCAAATAACAAACTGAACAATCCAGTTAACAATAAAGATAAGTTGGAGAAAAAAAAATAAACAAGAACATTTGTAGTAATATTTCCCAGCTTATAAAGCTGTATTGGTGGTTGAATGCTTTGTGTATAACTCACAAAGATGAGTGTATGAAGCCCCCAAGATTAACAACAACATACATTTAAAGGTGATGTGTTCACTCATTTGGGTAGGTTTTTTATGTTTTTTCCAAAATCATGTAGGTGATGTGTTCACTCCTGTAGGTGATGTGTACCCTCTCAGTTCAACTAATTTGTGCAACATCAAAGTTTTTTTTTGAAATCATCCGAAAATGATTAATTGATTGAGTCTGGTCCAAGCTGTAATTCAACAATTTCCAATTAGAATCTTCCACTAATCCACCCCCTCTCAACTGGAATAAAAAATTTAATTTTAAAAATTTATTTAATAATTAAAATTTATATAATATTTTAAAATAAAATTTAATATATATATTTAAAAATTAAAATTTATATAAATTTTTGTTTTATGTTTATTGTGCATATAAAACTGTATCTGCTACGTTAAATGTTTAGGTTATATTACAAGATATTTTACCCACCATCATGAGAGGGTTTCCCATGCACACCCCAATCAGCTTGACAATGCAGGGGTGGTGCAACAGGGCCATCACCTTGGCCTCCTGCAGGAAGCTCTCCTTCCCAGTATTAATGTGTTTCTCATTCAGAGTTTTGATGGCAACTTCCGTCTGATACAAGGGTCAAATAACAGTCACATGATCTGAATGTTGTTTGTCCTCAATATGAAACGTACCATTAATTTCTGACTTAACAAATATACATTCACTTTTATCATACCACATCCCTTCCACAATAGTCAGCTTTAAGCTGTTAATGGTTGTTAATCGACAGTTTGAATCAATATTATTTTAACAAGAAGGTTAAGTTTTACAGTGAACAATCTGATAACTATTGTCATGCCAAAATTAAAATCCTGAGCATAAAATAAATGGTTAGTCTAGATATCAAAACTGGTCACATATATATTATATTTTATTTATAGTCTTGCCTGTAATTTGTTTTACATGTTACCTTATTTAGAATTTTATAAAGTAAATAAAAGGACCACTGAAGGAATATTGACCGATACCTTTTGTCCATCTGGAGTAGTCCAAATACCCTTGAAGACAGATCCAAACTCTCCCTGACCTAGTTCATGACCTACAAGACAATAAAGTAGTTTTCCTGTGACAAAATAAGTTGGTAACTTTTGTTTAATACTTTACACAATTAGTCAATAACAATTAAAAATAAAAAACTACTATGGAACATGTGGTAAATAAAATATTTTCAAACATCTTTGTCTTAGAGTACACTGGGTGTTCTCGTTACAAGAGACTGTTTGAAATAAACTACATAAATCTAATATAGTGCCTTCATATAAAATATGCAATGCATAGTGAACAGTTGTATGTAAATATGTAAAGTTTCTTTGCTATTAGCAGTCATACATTTGTGTTTAAATTCATACTTTCTTACAGTTGAACCTGGGTCTTCGGGCATAAGTAATTTAAGTGCAGAAACATCTGGAAACTCATGAAGCGGCCTTTTGTAACTCTGTGCACCTCAAAGTCTTTCTTGGGCATTAAAAATTAGTTTCTTAAATAAATAATCACCATAGTTAGCTTAGATATCATAAGTAAAATCAGTCGACTCAGGGGTAGAAATAACTCCAGAATTTCTGGTAGTCAGCAGGACTACTTAGTTGGGAAATCTGGTAGTCCTCAGATATATCTGGTAGTCATATGGCCCAGAGTTAAGCAAAATAACCATAATATCCACCCACCCAGTTCGACAGACGCCTGATCCAACACTCGTTCCATGGGCAGCTGATCCTGCAGAGAAACACATCGACACAGAGATGTGAAACACGACAGCCACAAACACAACATCATCACATCATGTGTGAATTGACTAGTGAAGCCACCTTTGCATGCATATCAAAGTCAATCTATTTTATTTTTAACAACAAGAAAGATTTGTATAATTAACAGTAAACCCTTGCAGTTGTGAATGATTATTGCAATATATATTATATTTGTTACATAAAAAATTATATTATATTAATTACATTGCCAATTTACATATTTTACATACAAATTATCTTGCTTACTGTAGACTAGATATTAGAAAATTTTCATTTTCACAAAGAACAGTAAACGAATGGAACAGATTATCAGCTGATTGTGTAGGTGCTAGTAGTGTTAATATATTTAAAAATAAAATTGACATATACCTAAGAAGGGCGGGGTATACTTAGATAGATAGGTTGGACTCTCGATAAGCCAAATGGCTTCCTAGTCCACCTGCCATCTAGAGTTGAATCTCTAGGTGGCAATCTGGTTAAATCTTGTTAAATCCTTGCTCCTTGTCCTTTGTTATTGCCCAGGTCTCTGCTCGGTAGAGCATTGCTGGTCTGACTACTGTTTCATAGATCTTCAACTTCACTGGCGTCTTCTTGTCGCAGCACACTCCACTCCATCGGTTTTCATGCCCATACACCGATAACCCACCATGCTAGCAACTACGGCCCGCCATTGCATCAATGCTGATAGAACTGTCTGCCTTTCTGTGGGATCACTAGACGTAACTACGTCAATGCTGATAGAACAGTCTGCCTTTCTGTTGGATCACTGGACGCCATTGCATCAATGCTGATAGAACAGTCTGCCTTTCTGTGGGATCACTGAACGCCATTGCATCAATGCTGATAGAACAGTCTGCCTTTCTGTGGGATCACTAGACGTCATTGCGTCAATGCTGATAGAACAGTCTGCCTTTCTGTGGGATCACTAGACGTAACTGCGTCAATGCTGATAGAACAGTCTGCCTTTCTGTTGGATCACTGGACGCCATTGCGTCAATGCTGATAGAACAGTCTGCCTTTCTGTGGGATCACTGGACGCCATTGCGTCAATGTTGATAGAACAGTCTGCCTTTCTGTGGGATCACTGGACGCCATTGCGTCAATGCTGATAGAACAGTCTGCCTTTCTGTGGGATCACTGGACGCCATTGCGTCAATGCTGATAGAACAGTCTGCCTTTCTGTGGGATCACTGAACGCCATTGCGTCAATGCTGATAGAACAGTCTGCCTTTCTGTGGGATCACTGGACGCCATTGCGTCAATGCTGATAGAACAGTCTGCCTTTCTGTGGGATCACTGGACGCCATTGCGTCAATGCTGATAGAACAGTCTGCCTTTCTGTTGGATCACTGGACGTCATTGCGTCAATGCTGATAGAACAGTCTGCCTTTCTGTTGGATCACTGGACGCCATTGCGTCAATGCTGATATAACAGTCTGCCTTTCTGTGGGATCACTGAACGCCATTGCGTCAATGCTGATAGAACAGTCTGCCTTTCTGTGGGATCACTGGACGCCATTGCGTCAATGCTGATAGAACAGTCTGCCTTTCTGTGGGATCACTGGACGTCATTGCGTCAATGCTGATAGAACAGTCTGCCTTTCTGTGGGATCACTGGACGTCATTGCGTCAATGCTGATATAACAGTCTGCCTTTCTGTGGGATCACTGGACGCCATTGCGTCAATGCTGATAGAACAGTCTGCCTTTCTGTTGGATCACTGGACGTCATTGCGTCAATGCTGATAGAACAGTCTGCCTTTCTGTGGGATCACTGGACGTCATTGCGTCAATGCTGATAGAACAGTCTGCCTTTCTGTTGGATCACTGGACGCCATTGCGTCAATGCTGATAGAACAGTCTGCCTTTCTGTGGGATCACTAGACGTCATTGCGTCAATGCTGATAGAACAGTCTGCCTTTCTGTTGGATCACTGGACGTCATTGCGTCAATGCTGATAGAACAGTCTGCCTTTCTGTTGGATCACTGGACGCCATTGCGTCAATGCTGATAGAACAGTCTGCCTTTCTGTTGGATCACTGGACGTCATTGCGTCAATGCTGATAGAACAGTCTGCCTTTCTGTGGGATCACTGGACGTCATTGCGTCAATGCTGATAGAACAGTCTGCCTTTCTGTTGGATCACTGGACGCCATTGCGTCAATGCTGATAGAACAGTCTGCCTTTCTGTGGGATCACTAGACGTCATTGCGTCAATGCTGATAGAACAGTCTGCCTTTCTGTTGGATCACTGGACGTCATTGCGTCAATGCTGATAGAACAGTCTGCCTTTCTGTTGGATCACTGGACGCCATTGCGTCAATGCTGATAGAACAGTCTGCCTTTCTGTTGGATCACTGGACGCCATTGCGTCAATGCTGATAGAACAGTCTGCCTTTCTGTGGGATCACTAGACGTCATTGCGTCAATGCTGATAGAACAGTCTGCCTTTCTGTGGGATCACTGGACGTCATTGCGTCAATGCTGATAGAACAGTCTGCCTTTCTGTTGGATCACTGGACGCCATTGCGTCAATGCTGATAGAACAGTCTGCCTTTCTGTGGGATCACTAGACGTCATTGCGTCAATGCTGATAGAACAGTCTGCCTTTCTGTGGGATCACTGGACGGCATTGCGTCAATGCTGATATAACAGTCTGCCTTTCTGTTGGATCACTAGACGTCATTGCGTCAATGCTGATAGAACAGTCTGCCTTTCTGTTGGATCACTGGACGCCATTGCGTCAATGCTGATATAACAGTCTGCCTTTCTGTTGGATCACTAGACGTCATTGCGTCAATGCTGATATAACAGTCTGCCTTTCTGTTGGATCACTGGACGCCATTGCGTCAATGTTGATATAACTGTCTGCCTTTCTGTGGGATCTTAGATAGATAGGTTGGACTCTCGATAAGCCAAATGGCTTCCTAGTCCACCTGCCATCTAGAGATGAATCTCTAGGTGACAATCTTGTTAAATCTTGTTAAATCTAGTCATACGTTCATCAATTTGTTTTTCTTAAAGTACAGCAATACTAAAGTAAGGGTTTTGACGTTAATTTTTTTCTCACTAAACACAGTTTACAAGTATTGTTTTTCTACTTATTTACATGCTGTATAAATGCCAACTCCAAAAACACACATCTTCCCTTCTCGTTCAAAATTTACGTTTTCGCTCTACCGGATGGCGGCCATCTTTGACCGGATGGCAGCCATCTTTGATTTATGGGTCAAAATGGTTTTTCAACGATTGTT
>JAODUO010002100.1:12500-17500 GCA_025642075.2 Ridgeia piscesae
TTCTAAGACAAACTAGGCCAAGTGGTTCAAAAGTAAATTTTTTAAGAACCGGTAGCCATGTATGAAAATTACCAGAGTTGCCAAAAGTTGCTATTTGGACAACGAAGCTGAAATAGTTAAGATACAATAATCAAACTAAGTTCATAGGATGGAACATTAAAAAGTTTGCTATTGCATACATAAGGATGTAAATGGACTAATGGCTATAATTTGATAACATCCGCTTTGGTTAACCATTCTGTTTCCATGAATGTTTTACTCATCGTTGTCCCAGTGGTCCCCAGCAATTGTCACAGGCAACTGTTATGATCCCGTGCAATAAAGTATCCATATGTAAGAATGTTTTAGAGATATATACACTTACGTATATATATCATATAGATTTTCAATATGCAATATTTTGGTTTATGTCTACCAACATAAAATTTGTTAACGGCTCAATGTTATATTTGCTCAATTATAACATCGACATCACGTACGAATTGTCGGCATCGTGTAATTATATGTCATAATTTGGTTTTGTTCACTTTAGAAGAAGCGGTGAGCAACTTATGAAACAATAATCGATACCGAAAATGTCACAAATCTTTAATGGGTACGAATTTTCACACGACACGTTCATAATATTTTGGTATGTTCGCAAAGGAGACGACCAAGCACACGTGATTGTTGACGCCGACACAGTAAGCAAACATAAGACCCGCAAAGTGTAATGAGGGCTCATGAAAAATAATGCCAATTTGAAGGTCTGGAATCCTGACTAATAAGAATGAATGCAATTTGAAAATCAAGACAACTTTAAAAATTACCTACTATTTCACAATTGGATACCAACGTTTAGTCTGTGAACAGTGCAAAGCAGCGACAGCGAAATGGGATGCATTGGAGCACAATTGTATTTGCATTCTACGCACAGTTGCGAGCAAACGCAAATTATTCATCACATGATAGGCTTAAGTCGACATTACTTTATATAATTCTATGGTTATTCAGTTTGTCATTAACATGATTGTATAACGTGATATTTTGTGAAGTGAGTAAATTTATATAGATAGAACCGTGAAAAAGAAGGGTGTAGTAGGCGATAAGGGCAGTTGGTTGGACAGACTGTGTGAAGACAGCTCGAACGTTCAGGAAGTAACCGAAAGGGTGCCAGGCACTTGCAGAAAATGGGGTGGGTGCTATCTTCGAGATGACCATCCACACTATATAATGGGCTCCTTTCGCCAAAGGGTGGAGAGGGGGTGATTCCGGGAAAATACGACACAGGAGTCAGTGTAACAGTACGTCTCGATAAAGTATCTTTATTGTACTCACTGTTGTCTAGAATCATGTGGAACAATCGCTTTACAAACACGAAACCTACTGACACCCTTCGTAATTATTATGACAACACAGCTCACTCTATGTGTGCGTTTGTGTGTCGCGTGCGAGGGGGTGTATGAATGTATGTACGTGTGTCTGAAAGTATGTATGCGTACATCAGCGTGCATGCGAGTGTGTGTGATGAGTGCTTGCGAACGTACGTGTGTGAAATGCGTTCTAAGCTTATTAGGTACAGTCCATAACAAATCATTATAAACATTCAACCAATGCAAACTCCGTTAACATAACATGAACATCGACTCTTTCCGTGAATCACTCCAAGTGTGTGTTCGATGTCGTCTACATATACCGTCTCGTATAGGATCCCACATCTCTCAAACACAACTAACTGGAAACATCTCCCAGTACCCCAACGTCGCATTGACGACGTTGTGCAGTAAACACACGTCGGAACACTGGACGTTGGGGCGAAGCCTGCAGCAATTTGTGCATTTTGTAGAACTTGAAATCCCTGAACATCTCAAACAACCCATCCCAAACTTGCGATGCCCGACAGCACCGAAATTATCAGGACAGCGACTCAAGTGTGAAACGTCACCGCGACATATCCCCAACAACATCCGCTGGTCTTCCGAGATTATGTCCAACAATAGCGGAATGTTGAAGCTCAGGATCAGCTCTGTAATATCCACCTCACTAATATGCCAACAATCAATGCGCACGATTAGTGGCCACCTGAAATAGAACTTTCTAATTGTGTATGCCACACAGTCCTTTTTGCAAGGCGTCTTGTGGGATAATCCACGTCAATAATTTAGCAGCTGTTGCAATAGACGTTTTCATCGTTGCGATGTTTTTGTTTGACAGTAGTGCGTTAATTCGGTCTACCATTCAATGCTGGTAGGGTGAATATTTTGCTTACTAGATATTATGTTTAATAGTTTTTGATTATAATCAGGTAAGCGTTACATCGTCTATGAGAATGGTCTACAGTTTATCGACAAACTGGTTATCAAGGTATTCACCAAAGGCGCGGTTGTTAATTTCAGGTATAATGGCTATTGGTAGAATATTTCATTTCGGTGTGACGTCACATCCGGCAAACACACTGCTCTGGGCAGAATTCGGCGAGCATGCTGCGTATGTTTGGGTCATCGTGCTCGCATTCGTCCGGAGTCACACCCGCGCAGATATCGTAGTCAAGGTACTGATGAGGGTTCTTGCATTCTCCTGTGGAAGAAATATACAAACTATGCTTAGTCCACACGATTTTAGCTCGATATTAAATGGAGTGTATCTCCTGTTTTTATAATTATGTTTCATTGTTCAGTTGTGTTATACACCATAAATTAAATATATGGCACTAAAAGCCAAGTTGTTTAAACAAAGTAGAACCTACTGTAGAATTTCAACGGTCAATGTTTATAACAATCGCGTCCTATTATTCATTTTCCGGGGTATATCGCGACCCGATGGGGGCGTAGCTACACATTTTCGGAGGGTAAACAATTGATTCGTCACGAATCTTAACTTTTCACCAACCAAAAATGGTTCATTAAAACATATTTGGGCTGTCGGTACGATACCACATATTTTATTTATATATTATAACATTATTGCATACTTTTAAGACAGAAGGCCCACAAAGGATTACAGTTTGGTATTTTATCATAAAATCAAATTATTTAAACCGTTACTATTTCCTGTCTATGAATATTGCCCTGACCGTTCATCATGAAAGACAAACGTGTTATTCGGGACGAAACATAATTAAAAATTGAACAGATTACAGTGAAATAATTTTGCTGTTAATATGTTAGAATACAAATGGTCGAACTGTGTGCTTTTAAATGATCATCATATGAAAGTAAGCTGACCATAACTCTACAATCTGATAGGGACATTTACTTCGGTCATAATTTCACGTTATAATTGTAGTTGTATTCGAATAAACCACCATGAACAGAACACGCACACGTGTTGTTTACCAACAGAGATCCATTTTAGACAGGCAGATTCAAACAAGAGTTCAAGGGCCAGCAGAAGAAAAAAAGGTAGAAACCAGATCGGGAATGACAGTGACTTCCGGTGGTGATTGCGTAGTGACTTGGTACAAATAGATCCAATTGGCGGAGTGTTACATACTTGGGGACAGCAAGCAATCAAACTAACATGTCGAGTGATTGCACATCGGTAAACATTAACGAAATGCTATAAGTTCTTATATGGCGCAATATCCGATCCGCAGGATTGCTCAAAGCATTCAACACTTGACTCCCTGGCAAACCTGTTTAATGGAACGTCGCCTCGGCTTGATCCCAGCTAATACGTCTACACGTCATTCATACATTCACATTCATACAATCAAATTTACGCCGGGATGAAAGAGGAATTCACGCACGCATACTATGCCATGTGAAAATGACAACGTGGCCGACTTCGATTGGCCTACTCGAGTTACTCGCGTAACCCTAACGTGGTATCCGGTTTACGCTGCGCACGCAGTACCACGAGAGTAATCCAACTGAACAGCGATTATCATGATCACGGGGATAAACCCCTTATGTAAATAAAAAATAAGTAATCAGTTCTTTAGTGTGTAAATTGTGATGTTCATCTTCTTGGTTTAAAATTATAATTCATAGAATGTGGTGACTTTAATTCATATTTAAATGATTGCGTCGTGTAATGTTTAATTCATTTCCTGTGCAGTAGGGGCCCACGTCTTCTATTGGTTGTCACTGGTAATAACGTCAGTTACTGGAGTGAATCCTCTCCAAACCACGATTGCCTCGGGTAGCGGCCTTGAAAATTGACCTTGTTTATCTATGTCAAGAAGGGTCACGTGAGCAAGTGCTCATGGATGTTCGATTGGTACACGGATTACTCGAGTTACTCGCGTAGCTCAATCGAAGCCGGTCTGTGAGCCGGGTGTTTGAATCATACGTACGGTCACAGTTCGGTCCTGCGCCGTATGTGCAGCTACAGGAGCAAGTCTCCGGATGCAGAACGCCGAGAACAGTGTCTCCTGTGCTGCAAGTCTTGCGGCAATCTGAAGACAAAAGACGCTGTACACATGCATCAGTTTTGTAATAACCGTTTAGGTTGGAAACGATTACATCCGCATGTGCTTAGAACAATGTATGTCGTGAGCAAGAGGTAACAAGACAAGGGCAAGGGTGGAATTTCGATGGGGGCAGACATACGGTTTTGCTCCCAGTAAATCAGAAGTTACGGCGAGGTGGTTACGAACATTTTCCAACAGCACCTCTTTGTCTTCTGATGCCTGTCATCAAAAGTGCCGAGACGTGATAAGGAAGAGGCTGAATTTATTACGCCGCTGCGGGGAAACAATTCAACACCACCCGTCTCTCCGTTTTTCGATGTCATGATTCGCGTGACAGTAGAAGAGGAGTGATGCTGGACTGAATCTCCTGATTATCACCCCCACCCCCAAGTATTAGTTTCAATCCCGCGCCACTGCAGTGTGTTAAATTAATGTTTCTTGGATAATAATCAAAATGCTATTCGCTAATAGTTCTGTTGTAGGTTTGGTCGCAACTGTGTTGATCTTTCATTAACACCAGCTTCCGGTGATAACGTTAGCACCATCTAAACAGCTAACCAAACTTACCGCATACGGTCGTATCCGCTTTGTCACAGGGCACTGCAAT
>JAODUO010002100.1:25000-41034 GCA_025642075.2 Ridgeia piscesae
GAAGGCGCCAGTTGTGGCGATGTTGAGTTGTACGATGCGCGTGGCTCTTAGTCTCGGCCGCTGCAGGAAGATGCTTATATATCGGCGGCTGACCACGCAGCTTCCGGCCACCCGCCGGGTACAATCATTGGCCCGACGTCATCGTTTATCTACCTGACGCCTGAGGTCCGTGAGTGATGGACGACCGAACTTACACTGTACAGGTGAACTCGTCGATATGTGCGCAGGTACAAAAAGCATATGCACATGTGTATATACGTGTACTCCTGTACAAGAGCACACATCCTATCTCTAAATATGCCACATATGTTGGGGTCAAATTATCTGAAAACTAATTTTGAAATGCATTCCTATATAATGTCTCTGATATTACCATTACGGAACCATCCACACATCCAAATCTTATGATAATAATATTAATATTTTGTAATCATATTCAATTATACAGAAATAATGTATTTTGTAAATAATGTAATAATATATTTTGTAAAGATCAAAGAGAGGTGGAGAGAGTATTTCAGCAACCTACTAAATGTAGAAAACGCCAGGGAACAGCTTGTAGAAGTACCAGCAGTAGAAGGGCAAGTCCAAGAAATATCAAGGGAAGAGGTGAAGAAAGCCATAGAGAGTATGAAGAAGGGAAAAGCCGCAGGATGCTCAGGCTTCACGATAGACCTTATCAAACACCTAGGGCAGAGTTTGGGAAGAGGAACAAATGCCAGAAGAGAGGAAGAAAAGTGAGATCATCCCCATATATAAGCAAAGGTGGACCCACAAGAATGTGGAAACTTTAGAGGTAGTAAGGTGCTGGCAGTTCTAACAGATACAGAGGAGGAGATGCAAAGGAGGTAGCTTGGATGGCAGATTGGGATGGAAAGCAAGGGATTATAAGTCGATATCGGGAAAACGGAAGTGATGGTCAGTAGCAGGAGAGGAACAAAAGCAAACATCAAAGACAGCCAAGGCACAAGCCTCAGACAGGTGAATAATTCAAATATTTAGGTATCACCATCAGTGAAGAAGGAGGATCAGAGGAAGCAGTAAGAGCAAGAGTTAGTGCAGCGTGGGGCAAGTGGAGAGACCTATCCGGAGTTATTAGTGTCAAGAAAATACCAAGGAAATTAAAGGTCAAGCTCTACTTGACTGTCGTTAGACCAGTACTTCTGTATGGAGCAGAATGTTGGACAGTTGGAAAGAAGGAAGAACAGATTCTCGAGAAAACAGAGATGAGGATGTTGAGACGAATTAAAGGTGTAACACTGAGAGACAAAGTAGAATGTGGACATCAGAAACGAGCTAGTAGTTTGACATTTCATGGAAATGTGACATATCCTGTGGCGGCAACAAAACATGTTCACAGCGTTGGTAGATAACAAATTAGTCAATCTTTGTCACTCGTGGCTGTTTACCAGCCACAGAACAATGCCTCCATGACAATACACTATGTACATCATACCACCGGACTGTGTTATTAATCTCACACAATGAAACTACTGAGACACAATAGTTCCTTCACGCACATTGAGAATAATGACATTTGTATTGCTCTGTCCACTCCTATGCTGCAGCCAGCGACAAAAGTGAAGAATGGCCCCCTCTGGCTACGCCACTGCTAAGTGGTGTATATTTGGCATGGCAATGTGACATTCCCTTTGGTGGCAACAAAATAGTTTCACAGCGTTGGTAGATTACAAATTAGTCAGTCTTTGTCACTCGATGCAGCTACATCACACTGTATCATTAATCTCACACAATGAAACTACTGAGAAACAATAATTCCGCCATGGATCTGAACAAAGAACACGCCAGTGTTTACGTCAGGCAAAACACTGGTGGTCGCTTATTCCATCGACCATCCCTAGCCGCAGATGTCTCACTTAATGTAGACAGTCGCGGTGAATCAACACAGTTGTGGTGTTGCGAGATGCAAAGGCCCCGTGTTGTGTCAACCTCCCGCCGTCGTCTGTCACCTTTGGTTTTGAGCAATGACAAATTGTGTCCAAGACCGGTGGTATATTGGCGTAATGACCCTATGTGTTTTATCGATTATCATTGTGGACATAGACCTAGTTGCAGTTATGTGCTTATTTGACCCGGTTGCCAAGAAATACCCCGCGTTACCCCGTTGTGATATACACAGTGGCGTCGACGTGCATTAATATCTGCCCCAACTAATAAATGAAGCAAAAAAGATCAGAGTTTACGTCTAAGTAAACAGTTGACATATTCACGAAAGACTCTGGCAGAAGAAAGCCTACCAACTGTATCTAAAAATTAATACTAGCTAAGAGATATACCAGACTCAGACTAACATAATCGACACCTCGTCTGTCCCTATAGGTGAACTGTAACAGGTCTACACGATGTGCCACATATGGAGTCAAGTGGGCATGCCATACACAGCCCAATCCATGCATTTACACAATACATACGTTATTGCAATAGGTCAAACGTCTTTCATGGCATCTTTTGGTTTAGGCACACATCTGTTGAACGATTACTGTCAAAGATGCTGGACAAACGGATGGTTGATATCATCGTATTTTGCCTGACGTAATATAAACATTGGTGTGTGTTTTGTTTGTGGTAATACACCCTGTTAACTAAATTGTCCGTTTGGCCACAGAAAGGAAATTTGTCACCAGCAACCAGGGGCGTCGGTCCGGTTTTAAAAGTGGCGGGGGGATGGGGGATCAATTTATATATATACATATATGTATGCACCGCAATTTTTCTGAACTGAAAAGTGGGGGTACAATTCCTATGCTGTCCGCCCACGCTGAAATGTGGGGGACACGTCCCCCCGTCCCCCCGATCGACGCCCATGCTAGAGCCTATAAATAATATCAACACAAGGTTGCAAACTGACAGAGCCCGACAACGGCGCAGTCCGGCATAAAGTAAGATCAAGTTGCGCGGTGTGGCCAGCCAAGCAATTTACTAGTCGATGTTCTAATGGGTGCATGGTCGGAACTTCATATCGCGGGTTTATAGTCTAGCTAGTCCTGTGTAGCGACTTTTAAGAGAGAGGAGTGGTGAGTCAGGATATATGCCTCGCAATTTTTCTGAGCTGAAAAGTGGGGGGGGACAATTCCTATGCTGTCCCCCCACGCTGAAAAGTGGGGGGACGCGTCCCCCCGTCCCCCAGCGATCGACGCCCGTGCCAGCAACACGGTGTTTATCCGTATTCACATTAGTGCGGGTGTATGCGCTGGTGATTGGCGAAGTTAATTGCTTGTTCGACTCAGCAAAAGATGATCAGTCGGGGGTCTTTTTGCATGGCACGAATGATTGAATCAAGACCGAGATTCATCAGATAAGGGCGACGGACAGTGGCTCCATGTCGCGGACTCTGCGAAATCAACAATCCGTCAGCCGTTGTTGGCGGCGCCACTGTCGTAAATAAATTCAGGGGAACGATTTTAGTGAATTTCTGGTCGGATCCAGGGAATAAGCAGAGAATGGACTGCGTGTGTTTGGCACAAATATATATCTTTGGAGGGTGTGGGAGTGTATTGGAGAGTGAAAATCGCGGTATTCGGAGAACCTGAAGAGATAATGCAATTTTCGAATTTCGCCAAAACAGTCGCTTCACCGATGGAAGACGGGAGGGAGGGTGTCAAGGAAAGAAAATTAACTCGATTAGCGCGTGTAGAAACAACAGTTTGTGCACTAACGATTCTGTAACATGTCATTTTGCATGGCTAGTTGACTCCATAGGTCTAATGTTGACTAAATGTGCGTCGTTTGGACTGCCAAACTTTGTAATCAAACGGCTAAAAGCCTTCTTATGCCAACGCAAACAGCGAGTGAAGATCGGCCGTATAAAGTCAAAGTACGCTACTATCAACGCAGGCGTGCCACAAAGAAATGTTTTCGGCCCCACTGGTTTTGTGCATCATATAACTTATCTACGAACATACTGGGATCACGTAAAATACGTGATCACAGGCTGTCCTGGAGAAGGCGGAGTAAACTAGCTTTGAAGCATTCCATCTTACAGAAATTATGAACATCGGATGACGTAGATATCAAAATAATTCTGCTTGCGGTCATTGTTGTTTGTCATATTGTTTATGATGTTTGGAACTATAATGAATTTAAACCCTGGACTGTCTTGAGGAACTTCGGAAATCGGCGCAAGATGCCTACATGAGACATTTAGATATTTAACATACGACTGCAATAAGTCAGCATGGCATGATGCAGATGCAATGAAATGCGATGCTTAGTTGCAAAATCAAATTAGTCACATGATGGGAATTATCTCGCATTTCAAATTAATGCTGTCGCATTTGGACGGTTTCAATTCATCAATCCATCCTACATCTGTTCATCCGAGCTTCGACTAATTACAACGCTTTAATGCGTCACCACTCTTCGTTTGTTCGTACCAGGAATCCTGACCTAATCCCTGTTTGTCATCTGATTACGAAGCCGAAATTCGGAAGCGAAGAAGCGTAAGTGTTGACTGCGCCGCTCGCGATTATGTCAGAAGCAAACACCACGCAGCGTAAGACGTGACGTGACGTGACGTGACGTGACGTGACGTGACGTGACGTGACGTGACGTGACGTGACGTGACGTGACGTGACGTGACGTGACGTGACGTGACGTGACGTGACGTGACGTGACGTGACGTGACGTGACGTGACGTGACGTGACGTGACGTGTTATTAACGCACCAAGCCTTGGTCGACGGACTTGGCCACTGCGATCTCTGTTGAACCAGAAGTGTTTTGGACAGTGAACTATTTCTTCATAGATTACATACTGTGTGTTTTCTGGCACTCCGAAGCGATCTACTGGGTTGTCATCATGGTCAGTGTATGGAACTTGGTACTGATGGCCGTTGAACGCTACATCGCTGTACTTTACCCTTTCGAATCTTTCAATCGCAAACACATCGTTGGAATATTTGTTGTGGTGTACGCATTCTTTGTATTATATTTACTCGTTTCAGGATTTCTAAGAACAATTTATTTCGACGGCATATGCGGTGTCTTTATCTTCCTTTCAATTAGGTACTTCTGGTCTATCATCAACATGTTTGTGTTCTATCTTATTCCCATGGTGTGTTTCGTTGTCCGATATGGCCGGATTGTGTTCACATTGCGGAGCCAGAAATGTCAAAGGTCTGCTGGACAATCTGACGTCATCGATGCAGCAAGCGCTAACCTACTGAGAATGGCGATTGCAGTAACGTCAGTGTTTGCCGTTGCCATTGGTTACAAACAGTGTTACTACACCTTGGTGTTTACTGGCGTCATCCCGTATAGACTTGTCTCGCCACAAGAGAGAGCCGCCATTTTCTTGAACACATGCAACGTTGTGGCCAATCCATTTCTCTACGGCTTCATGCTGCCCGCGTTTCGCCGAAGTCTGAAGAAGACGTTTGGTTGTGTGTTCGTTTGGCAGAAATGCAGAGTGGACTCGACAACGACGACAACGGAGACGACATCGCAAACAAGTCCCGACGTCGAACTTGAAACACGATCTGGCAATAACGATGTTTCCATCAACGTGTAGAACACATACACCTGAGTATGTAGCTGCATTCAAACACAGTTTTTAAAAATTTCGATATACATAAATGTCAGAGAGCATCATGCATACGCATGCACGCACGCACGCACGCACGCACGCACGCACGCACGCACGCACGCACGCACGCACGCACGCACGCACACTCATATGTAATTATGTATGTATGTATGTATGTATGTATGTATGTATGTATGTATGTATGTATGTATGTATGTATGTATGTATGCATATATATATATATATATATATATATATATATATATATATATATATATATATGTGTGTGTGTGTATGTGTGTGTGTGTGTGTGTGTGTGTGTGTGTGTGTGTGCGTGCGTGCGTCGTGTGTGTGCGTGCGTGTCGTGTGCGTGTGCGTGCGCGTGCGCGTGCGCGTGCGCGTGCGCGTGCGCGTGCGCGTGCGCGTGCGCGTGCGCGCTGCGCGTGCGACCACACCACCAGATGTTCAGCGGCAGTAACGTTCTAAGTTCATGTTGGTGATATCCAACGTATTGACTCTTTCCATGTATGTGTATATGCATGTGCGTTGAATTGGTGAATGAAATAGGTGGGTATCGTGTAAATGTCCGAATTTAATACTAATATATAATAATAATTTTATAGCGCCATATTCACAAGGTTTATCGTGATTTACATAAAACTACTTGTAATGTAAATAATAAATGTTTACAAATTTATGTTAAATAAACAAAGAAACGGTTAAATTAACAAAGTTGTGCAAATATCAATGGATTAAAAGGAAACAATTCCCATGGTAATTTGTTTTTACAAATTAGCCCATCATATATATACTGCACGTTTTATAAAACATGTTTCCGTGTACTGTGCGGCTTTATATTTTAATGGAATGTAGTTTTGTGGTACTATTTTCTTTATTACATATATTTTGTCTTTTACAAGTCATGCCTTCTTGTTGGTAAATAAAATGGCGCTTGTGCGATGTGAGGTGTTAAACTAGATTTTCCAGAACGCCGTCTGTACCAACTTGCGTGACATATTGCAAAATATATGCCACTTCGCCTGTCGCTGTTTGGAGCGAGCTGTCGACGTATGAAGGTGAATATGGTTCCCATATTGTGCAGTCTCAACGTATCTGACACGATCACAGGAAGTTCGTAAATCATTTATATGATGCACAAAACCAATGGGGCCGAAAACATTTCTTTGTGGCACGCCTGCGTTGATAGTAGCGTACTTCGAGTTTTTACGGCCGATCTTCACTCGCTGTTTGCGTTGGCACAAGAAAGGTTTTCGCCATTTGATTACAAAGTCTGGCAGTCCAAATGACGCACATTTAGTCAGTAGAGTATGATGGTCTACTCTGTCAAACGCAGCACACGCCTTCTAAAGTCAACGAGATTCGGGTGGAATCGAGCACAGATTTCAGAGGTACTACATTGTGGCACAACATTAGGCCAATGGAGCCAACCAGCCATGCAAAACGACATGTTACAGAATCGTTAGCGCTAATCGAGTTAATTTTCTTTCTTTTGTAGCCTCCCTCCCGTTTTCCATCGGTGAAGCGGCAGTTGACTTTTTTGGCGAAATTCGTAAATTGCATTACCTCTTCAGGTTCTCCGAATACCGCGATTTACACTCTCCTTGGGATCGCAAAACGCTCATACCCTCACCAAAAACCTCTATTTGTAGACAGTCCTTTCTCTGTATATTGATGACAAAGCTTATCCCTTGGACCTGACCAGAAATACAATAAACTTGTCCCCTTGAAGTTTGTTACGACAGTGGCGCCGCTAACAACGGCTGACACATTGTTGATGTCGCTCAGTCCGCGACATGGAGCCACTGTCCGTCTCCCTCCTGTGATATAATCTCGGTATATATGATATATGTATACAAAACACACACACACACACACACACACACACACACACACACACACACACACACACACACACACACACACACACACACACACACACACACACCACACACCAACACCAACACCAACACCAACACCAACACCAACACCAACACCAACACCAACACCAACACCAACACCAACACCAACACCAACACCAACACAACACAAACACCAACACCAACACCAACACCAACACCAACACCAACACAACACCAACACCACAACCACAACCACAACCACAACCACAACCACAACCACAACCACAACCACAACCACAACCACAACCACAACCACAACCACAACCACAACCACAACCACAACCACAACCACAACCACAACCACAACCACAACCACAACCACAACCACAACCACAACCACAACCACAACCACAACCACACACCACAAACCACAAACACACACAACACAACACAAACACAAACACAAACACAAACACAAACACAAACACAAACACAAACACAAACACAAACACAAACACAAACACAAACACAAACACAAACACAAACACAAACACAAACACAAACACAAACACAAACACAAACACAAACACAAACACAAACACAAACACAAACACAAACACAAACACAAACACAAACACAAACACAAACACAAACACAAACACAAACACAAACACAAACACAAACACAAACACAAACACAAACACAAACACAAACACAAACACAAACACAAACACAAACACAAACACAAACACAAACACAAACACAAACACAAACACAAACACAAACACAAACACAAACACAAACACAAACACAAACACAAACACAAACACAAACACAAACACAAACACAAACACAAACACAAACACAAACACAAACACAAACACAAACACAAACACAAACACAAACACAAACACAAACACAAACACAAACACAAACACAAACACAAACACAAACACAAACACAAACACAAACACAAACACAAACACAAACACAAACACAAACACAAACACAAACACAAACACAAACACAAACACAAACACAAACACAAACACAAACACAAACACAACACACACACAACACAAACACACAACACACAACACACAACACACAACACACAACACACAACAACACACACAACACACAACACACAACAACACACCAACACACAACACACAACACACAACAACAACACATCACCACCACCAGTCGTATCTGCAAAACAGCTCACACAAAACAAACCACCAGCACTACCTGCAGCTCACACATCATGCTGCTCAGAGTGTGCTTTCACATGTGTCAGATTTTGCTGTTTGGCGAATGGCGTCGCGGCAACACTGAAATATAATGTAATATAATGTAATGCGAGTTGCACACACGGCAAAAAGCATGCGACACTCATCTGTCGCTATTGTTGGTCCAGGTCAGATTGGCAACCCACGCCTGCATAAACTTCGAATGTAAGCTTCGTGCACGGTTTTGCTGGAGCCATATCGATCACCGCGATCGCTATGCAAACCATGGCCCATGCTGCACTTGGCAAATTGAAGTCTGCACCCCAATGTCAGCAGACAGCAGCTCATACCACAACCAGCGATACTACACACATATTCATAAACGGTGCACATTGCGACACGGATGAGACGCAGGTGGAAGCCCACTTAGACGTAATGAATGTTATTGGCTGCATCGTCAAGGATGTGTCCTCAAAGAACAAACATCGTGATTGGAAATCGTACAAATTGACAGCGCCATCGCACCACGCTAAGCAAATTCTCTCCCGGGATAACTGGCCTGATGGCATACGAGTGAGACCATTTCACCCAAGTCGAAAGAAGCAGCCCTTTCAGCTCAAGCGCCCATCATGTGACAACAACTGTAACGAAGAACAACGACACGATCACAAACAATACGGCCAGCGCAAACGCAGAAACAACACACATCCCCAGAGACAAAGCGAGCCATGAGCTAGACGAGGTAGAAGGTCTCACTATAACACAAGTTTTATTAGCAACTCAACTGAGTTGGATTGACATTACAATACGTTACAATTAACTCATCAAAACATCATACAAATACAATAAAAATACATTTGATACGGCAAATCATACCGTATTAATAGCCTTTTTACTAACAGTTGTATAAAGCCCACGGTATAAAGGAGCTACGGAATCTATTCATTCTAGTAACTGGTAACGGGTACACATTTTGTTGTCTAACATTATATTTGATATGTCTTTTGTCAGGCAGCAGATAATTTAATCTGTGTGTGCCGACTTTAATTTTATCAAAATATTTTTGACAAATGCTGTCCCGTCTTACATTCAACGTATCCAGGTTAACACGTCTAAGTATTTCCGCGTAACCCAATCCAGGAAAAATACATTTTAGTGCCCTTTTTGTATAACTTCAATATTGTCAGACAAATATTGGGGCAAGTTAGTGTGCCATACAGGACATGCATATTCTAGAACTGGTCTCACCACACTAACATATACACTGACCAGATCTTTCTGTGTAATCCCTGCACGCTTTAACTGATATAACATGTACAAGCGTTTACCAGCCTTTTTCACAATATTATCCACGTGTTTGTTCCATGTCAGATCCTGAGAAATGGTCACACCTAATAGTTTGGCATGGCAAACTTGTGCTATATCCCTCCCATCAATCTTTATATTCGGGATAGTGCTTCTGAAATTGCCATCTTGTGCAAAACTAATGATTATTTCTTTTGATTTTTCCGAATTAATGTTCATGTCATTCTGTTCTGTCCATCTAGCAGCAATATCAACCGACTCTTGTATAACAGATACATCATTTCTGTCGCATATTTCAAATAACGTACTGTCATCTACATACTTATATAATGGAACAGTCGTTCTTAAATCATTTATATAAACAAGGAAACATTTAGGTCCAGACAATGTCCCTTGCGGTACTCCCCCATTGGGATGACCAGAATGGGAATATTCATTTCCTATTTTTACTCGTTGAGCTCTGTCTAATAGAAATGTTGCCATCCATCTTAAAATATGTGCGGGCAACCCATACGACTGTAGCTTATCTAGCAACAAATGATGATTAATAAGATCAAACGCTTTGCTAAAGTCTAGCATTACAACTCTGACATAAGAATTCAATTTATCTGTCGCCTTATACCACATATGAACCAGTTCGACAAGAACGTCTGTTGTGGACGTTCCGCTAATTCCCCCAAATTGCTTAGCATCAATTTCACCTTCAATTGTTTCATCCACCCATTTCATTATTATTGATTCAAACACCTTGGCAGCTATTGGAGTTAGTGAAATTGGTCTAATGTCTTTTTCAATCGACACAGGGGGCTTGTTTTTGGCAACGGTATTACATTGGCCATTTTCCATTCCATAGGGAGTACACCTTCTCTTAGTGAATTGTTAAAAATAGCAGTTAATGGAGGGGCGAGAACATTTGCATAATTTCTTAACACCCATGCAGGGATGTTGTCAGGCCCAGTAGCCTTGTTGGCTTTAACACTCTCCAAGGCTTTAAAAGTAGTACATACGCTTATCACATACTGATCCGGCAGTTCCTCGTTAACGTCGAACACCTTGTGACTCTTATTTAACCGAGGCAAATGGTCACTCACAGACACAAAGAAATCATTCATTGTATTGGCCAGTAAGCCACAATCACCATCCGTTGTTTTGTTAGCTAGACCTTGCATGCATGATTTGCCATTTGTTTTAAGTCCCATTATTGTTTTCATATGCTTCCACCAATCGTGGGATCCCGATTCATGCATTGCTGCAATTTGTGTTTGGTAAAAATTATACTTAAGTTTCGAAGCGGCTCGGTTGACCTTATTACGCAATATTTTTGCTTGATTCAAATCACCACTCATGTGAGCTCGCTGTCTTTTACGAACTAAGTCTCTGAACCAGTCTGTGACCCATGGCTTATCAGCCGTATGCCTCGTAACAATTTTAGTAGGAAAGCATATTTCCATCAGGTTGCAAATAACCGTTTGATAATATGAATACTGATCTGCACATGAATCAAGCCTAAATAGGGGTTCCCATTTGATGGCTGATAAAGCCATACTGAATGTGGCTTTTTCTTTTGGCCCCATACACCTTACGGTTAACCGTGTCACGCATCCAGTATCAACTGAGTTTTTCGCTTTAGGTTTAAGCAAAACCATGTTATGGTCCGATGACCCCAGTTCGGAAATAGTAACAGGCGGGGTGTACACCTCCTCCATATTCGTCCATATTTTGTCTAATATCGCCTGTCCACGTGTTACAACATTAACTACTTGGACAAATCTATAGTGGGTTTTCATAAAGTTATCCCGCAACTGGTTGAAATCGCCAGTTATGATCACACCACATTCTGGGTGTTTTCGCATTACAGTGTCAATGTTGGTGATTAAATGATCACGTATTTTCAAATACTCCGTCTTTGGAGTATAATATAAACATGCTACCAGTATACATGAGAATTTTCGAGGCGTTTTCTTTGGCATAACCTTAATCCACATTACTTCTAAATCATGAACCTCCATATCATTCAATCTCTTATACATTAAATCATTTCTAATGTAGCAGGCTACACCACCGGCTCGTCCATGACCCCTATCTTTTCTCTCCAAGCAAAACCCTTGCATAGTAAGGCTACTTGAATCCATATAGTCTTTAAACCATGTCTCACTAACACATACAATTGAAACATCATGTGTTGCTACAGTTACATGCAATTCGTCCACTTTTTCACTGTTCAAAGATCTGGCATTTAAATTAATTAGGGAAGGTAGATCCCATTTACGTATTTTGTCCGCTGTTGGATTCGGAACACAAAACCGCGTTGAATCACAGTTCTCGGTTTGTGTGTTCAGGGAAAGTTCCATGGCCAGATCGTTTAGGCCCATTTCCTAATCACGGGAGTGATGCTTTTCTTTATGTCCTCGTTCCCCGCACTGACGACACAACACTTTGTCAGGGTGTCTGCAGGTGGCAGTGACGTGGTTCGTCTCACCGCATTTGGCACACTTGCCCATCGACAGACGAGTACGACGTTTGACCACTGTCCACTTACCGTCAGGTGCCACTCTGGCGTTCGGCAATCGGTCGTGGTTCGTTGCGTTTGACACGTGTCGATGTTGTTGTTGATGTTGGCGTTTGTTTTGTTTCGGTGGCTGTTCTGGGAGAGACAGATTCAACAGCAATCTGCCAACTCCGCTCTCAGATAGATGCAGCCCGTCTCTCTGGAAAGCTGCGTCGTCAGCAGCCCCGTTCCGGAATGTGAAATTTGCGTCGTTGTCGACGAATTTGACGTCGACTTCGTTGCACGCTTCCTTCATTTTCATGTTGACGTCCGCCCGTCGATCTGGATTGGCTCGACGCTTCGACGGCAGTACGCTGCTCACCGTGATGGTTGGTGTCAAGGTTTTCGCCTTCCGCAGTAGTTGCGCGATGTTTTCTTTTATGTTAGCAGCACTTACGTCACTCGTTGTTTCGTGAGTACCACCAACGATGAATATTTCGTCGATAGTTTCCGTTTTAGCCGCGTCATCGATCATTTGTTCGATATCGGCGAGAGTGGCGCCTGATTTCCGTCGAATCTTGATGGGATTGCCACTGGACGTTTTATCAACGCGTACATCACGTAGCAGGCTGTTCCCCACAAGCAGTGTCACTGCCTGTGGTCCCCCATCGTTGGAGTCGGCGTCGCCGTCTTGACGCTTGCTTGTCGCTATGTCTTCTCGCAGACGTCGTATTTCTTGGCTCTGTTCACCCATCAAGGAGAGAAGCTGCTGGTTTGATCGTTCGAGTTTGACGACCAGCGATTCCAGCATGGACGTCTTCTCGAGTAGACGCTCTACGAGTGTCGGTAGCATACGACAGGACGTGCAGGACCAAGTGCCTATAATGTCCTTATCGTCTTCGCCCACACACTCCGGGTGCACCCACGCCTGGCACATATGGCATTGAACCATTTGATGGTTGTCCTTGCCGTTGTGTACGCAATTCTTCACGCAGTATTTCCAGTTGTCTGCGTGCTTATCTTTCGCAGCTTTCCGGCGCGCTTTTCTTGTCTTGTCACTCACCGGGTCACAAGTGACGTCTACTGGCGGCAGATGTACCGTTAGTACAGGTGATCCGCAACAGTTATCACATGAACTGTTAGCCACCGGGCTAAAGTCGTTGTCCATGATTGTTCAGGCGGAACCGGTGAAATTGGTTACAGGTAAGCTGGTGTTATTGCTTTTACCTATTGTTCGTTCACCTGGTAGAGTCATCCGTTGGGCGATAAAAGGCTCAGATATCCAGACAAATATTAACATACTTAAAATCTATCACATCGGCTCAGCCTAATGGAAGATGTCACATATACGTGTAATCGTAAGGTGATCAACACGTATATGATACTAAGACTTACTGTTAAGATCGACTAAAACTATATTTAGGAATCGGTATATGTATAACACATATTATAACGTAACATTCCATCATGGCAATAACCCGTCTAACAGAAGACGCGGTGAATACGACCTGCAAGATGACTACGAACAATGGGATGACTGCGACCAGCAGGAATACTACGGACAACGACAACACGACAACAGGTCATACGGCAACAGAAGATGGTGAAACTGTCAATCCGAACACTAAACACTTTTAAGACCCTTAAACACTTTGTTATCAATGCTAAAGGTCTCAAGCAGTCTTCGTTGTATATCGCTAAACTACTGTCTGATGCTGACACTGTTAGTATTAGTGAGACTTGGATGAGACCAGGAGAACTGTGCATTATTAAGCCTACACTTACGAACACGCCATCCCTGAATGTTCTTAACGATGAAGACATCGTGATATACGCAAAGTCTGGCATGACTACAACAGATCCCTGCTATGTTGGCAGACCGTATTGTGGTGTCGCTGCGGCATGTAAACAGAGAAAGGACATGCAATACACTGAACTGGATATTATGAGCGACAGGATTATTGGCGTAAAAGTGTGCAACAACTCAGATATTGTTGAAATCATATTATGTGTCTATATGCCATTTTACAACGGGGGAGGCTCACCAGACCGACTGCTATGCTGAAACAATTGACGTGTTACAGAGTGTGATAGAACAATTTGGAGCCATATGCCCGATACACATAATTGGTGATCTCAATGCTCAATTACCCAAACGACGTCTGTTACATAGACGTTGGTACAGGTTACCCGGATTTAACACACAATCGAGTATACTCTATGATTTTATAAATGACAATGATTTATGTGTCGCTGACTTCACCAACCACCAACACGTACAATATACACATTTCTGTGATTCGACAGCTACTTATACATGGATAGATCACTGCCTGACCACATCTCAGAATATTGTCAGCTGCAACATTATACCGCGACATGCTGATAACGTAAGCGATCACTTGCCCCTCTGCCTACAGACCAGAGTTCTCAGTGAACAGTGTCAACCCGCGGTGTTATCAACTGATGTCCCGTACGGTGTCACACGCAGATGGGACAACCTAGAGTGTACCAACGCGTATCGCGATATCCTCCACAGCAAGCTATCGACTATGCATATCCTGACGTGTGATGCGAACGATGACAGTGATGCCGTACAGGGGCTCGTTGACTCTTATGTTGTGCAACTGAACGATGCTATGCACGACGCTGTGACAGAAGCAGGGTGCAAACAGAAACACTGCAACAAACCAAAAACATATTGGTGCCCTGAACTCAGCCACCTACGAGACCGTAAACGATTCTGGTGGCGACTTTGGAATGACAATGATAGACCTCGTGCCGGGGCCGTGTATGAAACGTACAAATATATCAAAAAGGTGTTCCGACGTAGAACTAGGCAGCGCATAGATCGCTCAGTGAACAATAAATATCAGAAACTTAATGTTAAAGGGAACCAAAAGGGAAATACTAAGTGCTATGCACGTGAAAGAGCTAATACAAAGCAACCATTCTGAACGGTAATCACATGTTTAACGTCAGTGGTTTATTAGTAAAATTATTCCAAAGTGGATAATTTTACTGAAATCATCGGCTTCATAGAGGCGTCCATGATGCGCCTCTTCCTGTTGTCTGACCGTGGTCTGACCACTCAGCACGCAGAACCGGCCTTAAAGTCACGTGTCCGATTGCGTGCGTCAATGCTATCGCCGTTGTAAACACAATGTTGTAAGATACGCGAACTTCGAAGAAGGACATCCGTTCGAAGAACGTTGCTTCGAATAGGATGTTTCTCACCGTATATACTGGGTCAAGATCCGCAGAAACGTCGGCGACGTCGAGTTTTCAAGTATGGAGCTGTGCAAACGATATTAGCGCGATATTTAATCATCAACGATAGTCGTCGAAACGGGTTACCGGTCGAATCCTTCCGTCGCCGTAGCCAAGTCATCAAAGCGCGCAAGAAGGTTAGTAAATATTATTAAGTCTTCTGTATCTAAATTATTTGAATCTTGTACCATTAGACACATTGCGATGTCTGTCGAGATGACTTATGTACATACTGATATTGTTCGTAAACGTCCACCACAGTTAACGTTCTAGAAGGTATGTACACGGGATCATGGAGCCGCTAACTAGGTCCAA
>JAODUO010002101.1:0-40738 GCA_025642075.2 Ridgeia piscesae
CTGGTCGGTCAGTTGCTTCTAGGTCGAGAAGAGTCCTGCTATTCTATTGTGCAATTGTCAGTAGTTATCTTCTTCTTCCTAGCTGATTTTCCACTGTCGACAGAAAATGACGTCGAGCTGCTCGGTCTTTGGTAACCCGGGCGACGGCCGCTGGCTTTTGCAAGTTACTAGCGGCACTCTCCCTAGGGAATAAATATAAGTCTCACACCGGCATGACGCAAACTATTTGTCCCTGCAGTGGCTGGTCGATAGATGTAGGGAGTTCCATACATCAACCGCCCTTGATGCTGCTAAAGTGATATGGTTTTCTGGTTAGGGGTTGCTCTATTAGCCTTTGGTTGGTCAAGAACCTGTACCACAAGGCACTGGTTTACAACTCTGAATCAGGGGCATCAAATTTCCGGAGGAATTGCAATACCTGGTTATCCATGGAGTACTTGTATTATATATATATATATATATATATATATATATATATATATATATATATATATATATATATATATATATATATATATTGTGTGTGTGGGGGGTATTTATTGAGTGTTTATATAAAAGAACATTGTACTTGATTATTTTGCATAGCACTATCGAATATTACTGTATAATTATGGTGCTATGTGAACCATTAGTCATTCACATCCACGTACTTACACGCTTCCACACGACCTTGCAAAAGGCGGGTTTCAATGAGTGTTGGTCTTCATTGTGACGTGGATACATTATTTCGTGCTTAAAATATTTCACCATAATATTATCTAAGTCTATGAAATTTGAGTTATGTGAAAGTAATTGAATTTTAAATCATACGTATACGCACAAATGAAACAATCAAATGAATCAGTCACAGGCACACGTACAGTCGCACACAAAGCCACCAGCCCCGCATATAGGTAATCGTATGTTCTACATGCATTGGTGTATTCGTATTGTTATTATTGTGTTATAGAATTGGAGAAAAATATGGCAACAGGCGGAACTGCCATGCAGTCTTCTACCTTGGGAAAAGGTGACGCTCGTCTGGCCATTGATGGAAATTCAGACGCTAATTATCGTCACGGCAGCTGCATACGCACGAAAATACAGGACGACCCTTGGTGGCGAATCACGTTCAAAAGTATAGTCCTTGTGAAGGAAGTTATCATAGTAAATCGTGATCGTTGTTGTGGTAAGTTGTTAGACGGTTTTATAACCCATTTTTACACGTAACACATATGAAATTGTGGAGTTTTACTGAGATGTTAAATATTTTAAATATATATATATATATATATATATATATATATATATATATATATATATATATATCGTTTAATGTCATCAATACTTCACTCAAAACAACTTTCCAAACAATGTATTTGGTAGGATTTTATTAAACATACATGTAATGGAGGATGTTTTCAAAATATCTTTTTGAAACGATGTTTTCCTGCGGTCAACTGCGAAATTGACGGCAACCAGCAGACAGCCGGAAGTAACCAATACCTCTTGTGCTAAGTTGACCGTGCTGCGCCACTCTAGCGGCCTTGAACCCGGAGACAGCAGTAGTGCATATAAGTATATATATATATATATATATATATATATATATATATATATATATATATATACATATAAAATATATACATATAAAATATACATATATACATATATACATATATACATATATACATATAACATATAACATATATACATATATACATATACACATATACACATATACACATATACACATATACACATATACACATATACACATATATACATATACACATATACGTATAAACATATACCTATATACCTATATACCTATATACCTATATACCTATATACCTATATACCTATATACCTATATACCTATATACCTATATACCTATATACCTATATACTATACTATATCATACATATATACATATATTATATCAGTGTTTTTATATTATCAAGGACTTATATGCACTGGACTGCTGTCTCCGGGCAACTTAGCAAACGAGGTATTGGTTACTTCCGGTTGTCTGCTGGTTGCCGTCAATTTCGCGGTTGACCAGCAGGAAAACATCGTTTTAATAAGACATTTTGAAAACATGTATTAATAAATGTATATAATAAAATATATATATATATAAAATATATATATATATATATATATATATATATATATATATATATATATATATATATTGTGTGCTAAAACTAAAGAAAGTAACAGATGGTTGAATATATTTATGTAATTGTTTACCAGGTAGTAACCATATGCGGAATTTTACTATCATTGTTGGAACAAACCAGGAGCAATATAAGAAGTGTGGATCTTACCATAATGTCATGTCACTAGGAAAGTGGAAAGAATTCTTTTGTGAATCTAATGCCACTGGAGTTTCACTGACGATTACAGTAAAAGGAAAAGGAAGAATTCTTAACATGTGTGAAGTGTTTGTTTTTGGAACAGGTATGGTTGAATTTAAGCATATAAGCGCAATTAATACCGGGGGAAAATATACATATATACACGCTTACATACATACATGCATACATAGATACACATATGCATGCATGCATTCATACGTACATAAATACATTATGTATGCAAACCGGCGACGGTGACGATAATGGCATAAATCGATAGAAAGACTGACATTACGATAGAAATAGTACAAATAAGACAATAATTTATGTTAATAAATTAAAAGCAATGAAACATCTAACAACGTATTACAGTTAAGTTGGGCGTCACCAATGTAATACCATTATTTTACTTGAAATGGTAATTTATATCGTTTAACGTGACAAGACATGACGTGTATACACGCACCAAACCACACGTATAGGCAACACTTAATGAGCGTACATCAACCACATTCCACCATCGGTCGCACAAAACCACCAGCCCCGTGGTCGACACACATGCAGCTGCAAGAATGATTACATTGGGAAACACTGCGATCGTGGGTCTTTTTGCTATAATGTGCATAGTTTTATATATTTTAGTTATCTCCTACCTACTGATGGCCAATAGGTATATCATTGGAGTAAATTAGCAAACACACAATATCCCATAACAGTATATATGACTAACAATTATGTTAGTATATTTTATTATTGAACATATTATGGAAAGATAAGATAACATACTGGAGCTGCCCTTAACAAAAATACAAATAAAATAGTAATATCATACACCACGTTTCAAATGCCACCAAGTACAAACGAATTAAACGACATTGCAATAAAACGGTAGTAATGAAATTCAGACTTCACTGATTTTACAGAAAAGGATTATTGCAAGTCAAGGCCGTGTAAAAACGGGGGCGATTGCTTTAACGCCGAAACTGGACACACATGCAGCTGCAAGAATGATTATATTGGGAACAACTGCGATCGTGAGTATTATTTCTATCACGTTTATGTTTTAAATACATTTTAGTAAACTCTTACGGATGACCAATAGTTATGTTTTTAAAGTAAGTTAAATAAGAACACAATAACAAGTAGCAGTATATGTGATTAACAATTATATTAAGCATGTTTTGTTATTGAACATGTTATGGAAAGAGTGTATAACATATTTAAAATGCCCTTAACAGAAACAAACACAAATATATCAGACACCACGTTTAGAAAGCCATCTGGTACAAATGGAAAGTACTTTAAGTAGGAACGCTTAATTTAGAAGTAGACATCATAAAGAATACACCGTAACATAACAATAACTCAATTAAGTGTCACGTAAAGTGTTTCTTATACAAATAGTAACAAATATGTAAACATTTGAATTAAATACAATGCAAAAAAAGACAGAAATGAAATGCATACTTCACTGATTTTACAGAACGGGCTTACTGCAAGTCAGGTCCGTGTAAAAATGGAGGCGATTGCCTTAATACCGCAAGTGGACACACGTGCAGGTGCAAGAATGATTATGTTGGGAACAACTGCGATCGTGAGTCTTGTGCTATTATGTAAATTGTTTTTATATTTTAATAATATCCTACGAATTACCAGTAGTTATATCATTGCAGTAAATTAGCAAACACACAATAACACATAGCAGTATATATGACGAACAATTATGTTATGTATATTTTATGATTGAACATGTTATGGAATAGTAGGACAAAATACTGAAGCTGCCCTTAACAAAAATACAAATCAAATAATTAGACCATACACCACGTTTCAAATGCCACAAAGTAAAAACGAAACTTAAATATAGAAGAACCACTAAGTTTTGTAGGAAACAATATAAAGAAAACCCCGCTGAAGAAATAACACACTCTTGTTTCACTTAAAGTGTTTCTTATAAAGAATAGTCGAAAAAAGTAATCGTTTCAGTTAAGTGGCAATGAATAAAACTGTAGTAATAAAATTGAGACTTCAATTGTTTTACAGAACAGGATTACTGCAAGTCAAGGCCGTGTAAAAATGGAGGCGATTGCAACAATACCGCAACTGGACACACATGTAGCTGCAAGAATGATTTTATTGGGAACAACTGCGATAGTTAGTATTATTGCTATTATGTACATTTTTAATACGTTTTTGTAAACTCTTACGGATGATCAATAGTTATGTTTTTAAAGTAAGTTAAATAAGAACACAACAACAACTAGCAGTATATGTGATTAACAATTATGTTTAGCATGTTTTGTTATTGAACATGTTATGGAAATATTGCATAACATATTGAAAATGCCCTTAACAGAAACAAACATAAATATATCAGACACCACGTTTAAAAAGCCATCTGGTACATATGGAATGTACATTAAATAGGAACGCTTAATTTAGAAGTAAACATCATAAATAATACACCGTAACATAAAAATAACTCAATAAAGTGTCATGTTAAGTGCTTCATATACAAATAGTAACAAATATGTAAACATTTCGAATTAAATGCAATGCAGAAAAACGACAGAAATGAAATTCAGACTTCACTGATTTTACAGAACGGGATTACTGCAAGTCAGGTCCGTGTAAAAATGGAGGCGATTGCCTTAATACCGCAAGTGGACACATGTGCAGCTGCAAGAATGATTACATTGGGAACAACTGCGATCGTGAGTGTTATTGCTTTTATGTACATTGTTTTTTATAATTTAAGAATATGCTATGGAATGCCAATAGTTATATCATTGGATTATATTAGCAACCTCAAAATATCGCACAGCGGTATATATTATTAACAATAACGTTATAAATATATATATATATTTGAACAAAATAAGGAATCACCCTACGTGACTTAGAATTGTGTAGTATAAACAAATCCTTTCAGCACATTTTACAATTGTATATATTATGGAAAGTTAGCACAAAATACTGAGGCTTTCCTTGTCAAAATCAGTTAAAATAACAAAATCAGACACCACTTTTCGAATGCCATTAAGTAAAAATGAAACTTAGTTATAACAGGAACACTCGCTGTTGGTGGAAACATTGTAAATAAATCACTATAGAATTAAAATAACATAACAAAGAGTCACGCAATATGTTTCTTATTAAAACAATAACAACAACATTTAATCAGTTGAATTAAGTAGCAATGAATAAAACGGTAGTAATACAACTGAAAATTCAACGATTTTACAGAAATGATTATTGCAAATCAAGTCCGTGTAAAAATGGAGGCATTTGCAAAAATACAGCAATTGGACTCGCATGCAGCTGCAAGAATGATTACGTTGGGAACAATTGCGACCGTGACTATTTTTGCTATTGTGTATATTTTTTAATAATTTTCATTATTTCATATATATATATATATATATATATATATATATATATATATATATATATATATATATATATATGTTTGTATGTGTGTTTAATTTATCTTGAATAATTTATATATTCGTTGAATAAAATAAGGAATCACACCACGTGAGTTATGATTGTAAATTATTAATAATTTTGTTATGGACATTTTAATATTTAACATATTTTATGGAAAGTCAGGATAACATACATTAATACAAAAAGTACAACAGAAAAGCCAAAAAACACATTTCAATAATCTCCAAATCAAGAGAACATATTTATAGTAGGAACAACAAATGTTGTTAGAAAACGAATAAAAAAACAGCAGGTCGAATATTAATCAACTCATCTGAATATAGTGACAATGAAGTAGCACGATAGAACTGTCATTACTATTTCATTTAGTTTACAGAACGGGATTACTGCAAGTCAAATCCTTGTAAAAATGGAGGCGTTTGCAATAATACCGCAACTGGGCACACATGTAGCTGCAGGAATGATTACATTGGGAACAACTGCGATCGATAGTGTTATTGCTATTATGTACATTTTAAAAATATGTTTTAATAATATCTTATGGATGGCCTATCGTTATGTTATTAAAATAAGTTAATCAAGAACACAATACCAACTATCAGTATATATGATTACCAATTACGTTATGCATGTTTTGTTATTGAACATGTTATGTAAAGATAGCATGACATATAAAAAATTCCCCTAACAAAAACAAATAAAATAATTTCAGAATCCACGTTTAAAATGCCATCTGGTACAAATGGAATATGCATATAGCAGGAACGCTAAATGTTGAAGGAAGCATCATAAAGAAGACACCGTAGCATAACAATAACTCAATAAAGTGTCACGCAATGTGGTTCTTATACAAATAGTCGGGACAAAATATGTAAACATTTGAATTAAATGACAATGCAATAAAACAATGATAGAAATGAAATGCAGACTTCACTGATTTTACAGAACGGGATTACTGCAAGTCAGGTCCGTGTAAAAATGGAGGCGATTGCAATAATACCGAAACTGGACACACATGCAGCTGCAAGAATGATTACATTGGGAACAATTGCGATCGTGAGTCTTATTGCTATTATGAGCATTGTTTTATATATTTTAGTTATCTCCTACTGATTGCCAATAGGTATATCATTGGAGTAAATTAGCAAACACACAATATCCCATAACAGTATATATGACTAACAATTATGTTAGTATATTTTATTATTGAACATATTATGGAAAGATAAGATAACATACTGGAGCTGCCCTTAACAAAAATACAAATAAAATAGTAATATCATACACCACTTTTCAAATGCCACCAAGTACAAACGAATTAAACGACATTGCAATGAAACGGTAGTAATGAAATGCAGACTTCACTGATTTTACAGAAAAGGATTACTGCAAGTCAAGGCCGTGTAAAAATGGGGGCGATTGCATTAATGCCGAAACTGGACACACATGCAGCTGCAAGAATGATTATATTGGGAACAACTGCGATCGTGAGTATTATTTCTATCACGTTTATGTTTTAAATACATTTTAGTAAATTCTTACGGATGACCAATATTTATGTTTTTAAAGTAAGTTAAATAAGAACACAATAACAAGTAGCCGTATATGTGATTAACAATTATGTTAAGCATGTTTTGTTATTGAACATGCTATGGAAAGATTGTATAACATATTGAAAATGCCCTTAGCAGAAACAAACACAAATATATCAGACACCACGTTTAGAAAGCCATCTGGTACAAATGGAAAGTACATTAAGTAGGAACGCTTAATTTAGAAGTAGACATCATAAAGAATACACCGTAACATAACAATAGCTCAATAAAGTGTCACGTAAAGTGTTTCTTATACAAATAGTAACAAATATGTAAACAGTTGAATTAAATACAATGCAAACAAACGACAAAAATGAAATGCATACTTCACTGATTTTACAGAACGAGATTACTGCAAGTCAGGTCCGTGTAAAAATGGAGGCGATTGCCTTAATACCGCAAGTGGACACACGTGCAGCTGCAAGAATGATTACATTGGGAACAACTGCGATCGTGAGTATTGTGCTATTATGTAAATTGTTTTTTATATTTTAGTAATATCCTACGAATTACCAGTAGTTATATCATTGCAGTAAATTAGCAAGCACACAATAACACATAGCAGTATATATGACTAACAATTATGTTATGTATATTTTATGATTGAACATGTTATGGAATGGTAGGACAAAATACTGAAGCTGCTCTTAACAAAAATACAAATCAAATAATTAGATCATACACCACGTTTCAAATGCCAGAAAGTAAAAACGAAACTTAAATATAGAAGAACCACTAAGTTTTGTAGGAAACAATATAAAGAAAACCCCGCTGAAGAAATAACACACTCTTGTTTCACTTAAAGTGTTTCGTATAAAGAATAGTCGAAAAAAGTAATCGTTTCAGTTAAGTGGCAATGAACAAAACTGTAGTAATAAAATTGAGACTTCAATTGTTTTACAGAACAGGATTACTGCAAGTCAAGGCCGTGTAAAAATGGAGGCGATTGCAACAATACCGCAACTGGACACACATGTAGCTGCAATAATGATTTTATTGGGAACAACTGCGATAGTTAGTATTATTGCTATTATGTACATTTTTAAATACGTTTTAGTAAACTCTTACGGATGATCAATAGTTATGTGTTTAAAGTAAGTTAAATAAGAACACAACAACAACTAGCAGTATATGTGATTAACAATTATGTTAAGCATGTTTTGTTATTGAACATGTTATGGAAATATTGCATAACATATTGAAAATGCCCTTAACAGAAACAAACATAAATATATCAGACACCACGTTTAAAAAGCCATCTGGTACATATGGAATGTACATTAAATAGGAACGCTTAATTTAGAAGTAAACATCATAAATAATACACCGTAACATAAAAATAACTCAATAAAGTGTCATGTTAAGTGCTTCATATACAAATAGTAACAAATATGTAAACATTTCGAATTAAATGCAATGCAGAAAAACGACAGAAATGAAATTCAGACTTCACTGATTTTACAGAACGGGATTACTGCAAGTCAGGTCCGTGTAAAAATGGAGGCGATTGCCTTAATACCGCAAGTGGACACATGTGCAGCTGCAAGAATGATTACATTGGGAACAACTGCGATCGTGAGTGTTATTGCTTTTATGTACATTGTTTTTTATAATTTAAGAATATGCTATGGAATGCCAATAGTTATATCATTGGATTATATTAGCAACCTCAAAATATCGCACAGCGGTATATATTATTAACAATAACGTTATAAATATATATATATATTTGAACAAAATAAGGAATCACCCTACGTGACTTAGAATTGTGTAGTATAAACAAATCCTTTCAGCACATTTTACAATTGTATATATTATGGAAAGTTAGCACAAAATACTGAGGCTTTCCTTGTCAAAATCAGTTAAAATAACAAAATCAGACACCACTTTTCGAATGCCATTAAGTAAAAATGAAACTTAGTTATAACAGGAACACTCGCTGTTGGTGGAAACATTGTAAATAAATCACTATAGAATTAAAATAACATAACAAAGAGTCACGCAATATGTTTCTTATTAAAACAATAACAACAACATTTAATCAGTTGAATTAAGTAGCAATGAATAAAACGGTAGTAATACAACTGAAAATTCAACGATTTTACAGAAATGATTATTGCAAATCAAGTCCGTGTAAAAATGGAGGCATTTGCAAAAATACAGCAATTGGACTCGCATGCAGCTGCAAGAATGATTACGTTGGGAACAATTGCGACCGTGACTATTTTTGCTATTGTGTATATTTTTTAAATAATTTTCCATTATTTCATATATATATATATATATATATATATATATATATATATATATATATATATATATATATATATGTTTGTATGTGTGTGTTGTTTATCTTGAATAATTTATATATTCGTTGAATAAAATAAGGAATCACACCACGTGAGTTATGATTGTAAATTATTAATAATTTTGTTATGGACATTTTAATATTTAACATATTTTATGGAAAGTCAGGATAACATACATTAATACAAAAAGTACAACAGAAAAGCCAAAAAACACATTTCAATAATCTCCAAATCAAGAGAACATATTTATAGTAGGAACAACAAATGTTGTTAGAAAACGAATAAAAAAACAGCAGGTCGAATATTAATCAACTCATCTGAATATAGTGACAATGAAGTAGCACGATAGAACTGTCATTACTATTTCATTTAGTTTACAGAACGGGATTACTGCAAGTCAAATCCTTGTAAAAATGGAGGCGTTTGCAATAATACCGCAACTGGGCACACATGTAGCTGCAGGAATGATTACATTGGGAACAACTGCGATCGATAGTGTTATTGCTATTATGTACATTTTAAAAATATGTTTTAATAATATCTTATGGATGGCCTATCGTTATGTTATTAAAATAAGTTAATCAAGAACACAATACCAACTATCAGTATATATGATTACCAATTACGTTATGCATGTTTTGTTATTGAACATGTTATGTAAAGATAGCATGACATATAAAAAATTCCCCTAACAAAAACAAATAAAATAATTTCAGAATCCACGTTTAAAATGCCATCTGGTACAAATGGAATATGCATATAGCAGGAACGCTAAATGTTGAAGGAAGCGTCATTAAGAAGACACCGTAGCATAACAATAACTCAATAAAGTGTCACGCAATGTGGTTCTTATACAAATAGTCTGGACAAAATATGTAAACATTTGAATTAAATGACAATGCAATAAAACAATGATAGAAATGAAATGCAGACTTCACTGATTTTACAGAACGGGATTACTGCAAGTCAGGTCCGTGTAAAAATGGAGGCGATTGCAATAATACCGAAACTGGACACACATGCAGCTGCAAGAATGATTACATTGGCAACAATTGCGATCGTGAGTCTTATTGCTATTATGTGCATTGTTTTATATATTTTAGTTATCTCCTACTGATTGCCAATAGGTATATCATTGGAGTAAATTAGCAAACACACAATATCCCATAACAGTATATATGACTAACAATTATGTTAGTATATTTTATTATTGAACATATTATGGAAAGATAAGATAACATACTGGAGCTGCCCTTAACAAAAATACAAATAAAATAGTAATATCATACACCACTTTTCAACTGCCATCATGTACAAACGAATTAAACGACATTGCAATGAAACGGTAGTAATGAAATGCAGACTTCACTGATTTTACAGAAAAGGATTACTGCAAGTCAAGGCCGTGTAAAAATGGGGGCGATTGCATTAATGCCGAAACTGGACACACATGCAGCTGCAAGAATGATTATATTGGGAACAACTGCGATCGTGAGTATTATTTCTATCACGTTTATGTTTTAAATACATTTTAGTAAATTCTTACGGATGACCAATATTTATGTTTTTAAAGTAAGTTAAATAAGAACACAATAACAAGTAGCCGTATATGTGATTAACAATTATGTTAAGCATGTTTTGTTATTGAACATGCTATGGAAAGATTGTATAACATATTGAAAATGCCCTTAGCAGAAACAAACACAAATATATCAGACACCACGTTTAGAAAGCCATCTGGTACAAATGGAAAGTACATTAAGTAGGAACGCTTAATTTAGAAGTAGACATCATAAAGAATACACCGTAACATAACAATAGCTCAATAAAGTGTCACGTAAAGTGTTTCTTATACAAATAGTAACAAATATGTAAACAGTTGAATTAAATACAATGCAAACAAACGACAAAAATGAAATGCATACTTCACTGATTTTACAGAACGAGATTACTGCAAGTCAGGTCCGTGTAAAAATGGAGGCGATTGCCTTAACACCGCAAGTGGACACACGTGCAGCTGCAAGAATGATTCATTGGGAACAACTGCGATCGTGAGTATTGTGCTATTATGTAAATTGTTTTTTATATTTTAGTAATATCCTACGAATTACCAGTAGTTATATCATTGCAGTAAATTAGCAAGCACACAATAACACATAGCAGTATATATGACTAACAATTATGTTATGTATATTTTATGATTGAACATGTTATGGAATGGTAGGACAAAATACTGAAGCTGCTCTTAACAAAAATACAAATCAAATAATTAGATCATACACCACGTTTCAAATGCCAGAAAGTAAAAACGAAACTTAAATATAGAAGAACCACTAAGTTTTGTAGGAAACAATATAAAGAAAACCCCGCTGAGGAAATAACACACTCTTGTTTCACTTAAAGTGTTTCTTATAAAGAATAGTCGAAAAAAGTAATCGTTTCAGTTAAGTGGCAATGAATAAAACTGTAGTAATAAAATTGAGACTTCAATTGTTTTACAGAACAGGATTACTGCAAGTCAAGACCGTGTAAAAATGGAGGCGATTGCAACAATACCGCAACTGGACACACATGTAGCTGCAAGAATGATTTTATTGGGAACAACTGCGATATTTTTATTTTTATTATTGCTATTATGTACATTTTTAAATATGTTTTAGTAAACTCTTACGGATGACCAATAGTTATGTTTTTAAAGTAAGTTAAATAAGAACACAATAACAAGTAGCAGTATATGTGATTAACAAATATGTTAAGCATGTTTTGTTATTGAACATGTTAAGGAAATATTGCATAACATATTGAAAATGCCCTTAACAAAAACAAACATAAATATATCAGACACCACGTTTAAAAAGCCATCTGGTACAGATGGAATGTACATTAAATAGGAACGCTTAATTTAGAAGTAAACATCATAAATAATACACCGTAACATAACAATAACTCAACAAAAATGTCATGTTAAGTGCTTCATATACAAATAGTAACAACTATGAAAACATTTTGAATTAAATGCAATGCAGAAAAACGACAAAAATGAAATTCAGACTTCACTGATTTTACAGAACGGGATTACTGCAAGTCAGGTCCGTGTAAAAATGGAGGCGATTGCCTTAATACCGCAAGCGGACACACATGCAGCTGCAAGAATGATTACATTGGGAACAACTGCGATCGTGGGTCTTTTTGCTATTATGTGCATAGTTTTATATATTTTAGTTATCTCCTACTGATTGCCAATAGGTATATCATTGGAGTAAATTAGCAAACACACAATATCCCATAACAGTATATATGACAAACAATTATGCTGCCCTTAACAAAAATACAAATAAAATAGTAATATCATACACCACGTTTCAAATGCCACCAAGTACAAACGAATTAAACGACATTGCAATAAAACGATAGTAATGAAATGCAGACTTCACTGATTTTACAGAAAAGGATTATTGCAAGTCAAGGCCGTGTAAAAACGGGGGCGATTGCATTAACGCCGAAACTGGACACACATGCAGCTGCAAGAATGATTATATTGGGAACAACTGCGATCGTGAGTATTATTTCTATCAGGTTTATGTTTTAAATACATTTTAGTAAACTCTTACGGATGACCAATAGTTATGTTTTTAAAGAAAGTTAAATAAGAACACAATAACAAGTAGCAGTATATGTGATTAACAATTATATTAAGCATGTTCTGTTATTGAACATGTTATGGAAAGATTGTATAACATATTGAAAATGCCCTTAGCAGAAACTAACACAAATATATCAGACACCACGTTTAGAAAGCCATCTGGTAGAAATGGAAAGTACATTAAATAGGAACGCTTAATTTAGAAGTAGACATCATAAAGAATACACCGTAACATAACAATAACTCAATAAAATGTCACGTTAAGTGCTTCTTATACAAATAGTAACACATATATAAATATTTGAATTAAATGCAATGCAGAAAAACGACAGAAATGAAATGCAGACTTCACTGATTTTACAGAACGGGATTACTGCAAGTCAGGTCCGTGTAAAAATGGAGGCGATTGCATTAATACCGCAAGTGGACACACGTGCAGCTGCAAGAATAATTACATTGGGAACAACTGCGATCGTGAGTGTTATTGCTTTTATGTACATTTTTTATATAGTTTAGGAATATCCCATGGATTGCCAATATTGATATCATTGGATTATATTAGCAACCTCAAAATATCGCACAGCGGTATATATTATTAACAATAACGTTATATATATATATATATATATATATATATATATATATATATATATACATTATCGAGAGTAATGCTGATATTATTTGAATAAAATAAGCAATTACACTACGTGACTTAGAATTGTATATTATAAACAACTCCTTTCAGCATATTTTACTGTTGTATATATTATGGAAAGTTAGGACAAAGTACTGAATCTTTCCTTATCAAAATCAGTTAAAATAACAATATCAGACACCACTTTTCGAATGCCATTAAGTACAAATGAAACTTAATTATAGCAGGAACACTCGCTGTTGATGGATTGATGCAATTGAAAAATCAACGATTTTACAGAAAAGGATTATTGCAAGTCAAGTCCGTGTAAAAATGGAGGCATTTGCAAACACACAGCAACTTTAACAACATTTAACAAGATTCCCACCTAGAGATTCAACTCTAGATGGCAGGTGGACTAGGAAGCCATCTGGCTTATCGAGAGTCCAACCTATCTATCTAAGTATACCCCGCCCGTCTTAGGTATATGTCGATTTTATTTTTAAATATATTAACACTACTAGCACATACACAATCAGCTGATAATCTGTTCCATTCGTTTACTGTTTTTTGTGAAAATGACAATTTTATAATATCCAGTCTACACTGCTTCTTTGCTAATGTAACTCCATGTCCTCTAGTCCTTCTCTCTTCCTTGACTGTGAAAACACTATTTCTGTCAATATTTTCATACCCATTCAATATTTTAAACACCTCAATCTGATCTCCTCTCAATCGTCTGGTTTCTAGTGTTGTTAAACCACATTCTTTTAGACGCATTTCATAACTAATATTCCTGAGTTTTGGTATCATTTTGGTTGCTCTCCTTTGTACTCTTTCTAGCATATTAATATCCTTCTTGCGATATGGCCTCCATGCCTGTATACAATATTCTAAATGAGGCCTAACTATTGTTTTATACAGCGGTAGTATTAGTTATTTTTCTTTGTACACTATATTTCGCCTATTTAATCCAAGAATTTTGTTTCCCTTCGCTGCTGCAATTCCACACTGCTCTGATACCTTCATGTCAGCACCAATAGTTAACCCTAAGTCCTTTTCCTTTAAGGTAGTATTTAGTACAGTACCACACATTCTATATTGTGCATCTTCATTCCCATATCCTGTGTGAAGGCACTTATACTTTCCAAAATTAAACAGCATTTGCCTCTTCTCAGACCATTCTATCAACTTATTAAGATCATCTTGTAAATGCTGTCAATCTGCATCACTTTTAATTTTCCTAAACACTTTTGTGTCGTTCGCAAACTTCAACACCTTGCTTGTTATGTCATCATCCAAATCATTGATATATATTAAGAATAAAATAGGTCCCAGTACTGATCCCTGCGGTACTCCACTCAAAACCGATTTCCAGTTTGAAACCTCCCCATCAACTACTACTCTTTGTCTTCTATCAATACGCCATTTTTCTATCCAGTTGATCATACCATTTCCTATGTCATGTGCCTTCAGTTTAAGTAGTAGTCTTTGGTGTGGCACTTTGTCAAAGGCTTTTTTTAATCCAAATAGATCACTTTGTGACATCTTCCAAAAAATTTAATATATTTGTTAAGCGTGACCTCGTTTTAAAAAAACCCATGTTGAGATGGGTTTATCAATTTATTGTTAACAAGAAAATCAACCAGATGATCTTTAATTAGTCTTTCTAATAGTTTGCAAATCACCGATGTTAAACTCACTGGTCAATAGTTCTCTGACTTGTTTCTCGAACCTTTTTTAAATAATGGTATAATGTTTGCTTCTTTCCATTCTAACGGAACTATTCCCTCCTCTAATGACAAATTGAACACTGTTGCAAGCGGTATGCTGATTTGTTCTACAATTTCCAATAGTAATTTGGGAGGAATCCCATCCACTCCAGGTGATTTATTATCCTTCATATCTCTTATTTTCATAGCTGCCATTGTTGGGGTTACAATTAGTTGTCCTAAATAGTCAAACTCTCTCCCTTCGAACTTTGTCTCAAGTACTGGTAACATACTAATATCTTCCCTGGTAAACACCGAACTAAAGTACTCATTTAGGTTTCTGCCATTAAGAATCCCTCTGTTATTATGTTTCCATCACTACCTTCTAGAGGACCGACCTTATCCTGAACTTTCTGTTTACTTCGAACGTACGCATAAAAACCCTTGCTGTCTTGTTTTATATTAAAAGCTATTTTTGTTCGTAGCTTCTCTTTGCATTTCTAATTTCAGTTGTAGCTTGATTAAGTGCTTCTAGATAAATGCTATAGTCTTCTTCACTTCCAGTATCTCTATATCTCGTCGACATCATTTGCTTGTACTTGATTTTTCTAATGGCTTCCTTCGATAAGTGTTTCTTCTTTGACCGTTTCCCTGTTTTTTCAACGGAACAAATTTGTCAACGACGCAGTCAATTTCTCTCTTTAAAATATTCCAGCATTCTATTGTTGTCTTATTCTTCACTGTTTTATTCCAGTCTATCTTTGCTAACTATTCCCTCATGTCCTTATATCTTCCTTTGTGAAACAATTTCCTGTACCTTTTTTTTCTATTCCTTTCTCCCTTTACTTTGATGATAAAATGTATCTGGTTGTGATCACTACACCCCAGTGGTTCACATATCTTGATATTATCAACAAATTCCTTCGGTGAGCTCAATACTATGTCTAACACATTCTCGTCCCTGGTTGCTTCTAACACATGTTGAGAAAGAAAACTATCTTGAACTAAATTTTAAAACTATTGATCCTCTCTCCCGGTACTCTGTAGAGATGTCCACTGTATATGCCCATGGTTAAAATCCCCCATAATAATACAGTCCCGTTTACTCACTTCTTTGATAGCTTATGTATTTTTTCATTCTCTTCTATGCTTACGTTTCGACTCCGATACCCTAACCCAACAGTTAATGTTGAGTTTCCTGTAACTATATTACACCAGACAGCTTCTTCACATTCTGCTTCTTTTTCTAGTTTTATTTCATAAGCTTGGATGGATTCTTTAATATATAAAATAACTCCGCCTCCTCTTCTTCCTAATCTATATTTCCTAAACATTACATATCCTGTCATTCCTAATTCGGCTTCTGATATATCGGGGGTGGCCCAAGATTCAGTTATACCTATGATGTGAGGGTCAATATCTTCTACCATATTGTTTAGTTCATTTCTTTTGTTTATTATGCTCCTTGCATTTAAACAAACACATTTATAACAAAATTCCGTTAGGCTTTCCAGGCTGTTCTTTGCTGATTTCTTTTTGCTATATTTCTCTATGCCTCTAATATTTGGCTTCTCTGTGTATCCCCCCTGCGAAACTAGTTTAAAAAGTTGCAACCTGTTCCATTGTCCATCGATCGAAGCAGGTTCTCGGAGAACACTGCTGCGCCCTTTCCGCTTAAATGGAGGCCATCTGTCATATACATATCTTCTTTCCCAACAAAATATCCCCACAAATCTACAAATCCAAATCTCCTTCTTCTTCACACATCTGCTTCTAATAGTCCGTTAATTGCCATCCTCTTGCAATTTCTAAATGTTGTTCCCCTTCCCCTCATCACTGGCAAGATTCCCGAGAGTATGATCTGTTCAACTCTCGTCTTCTTCAGTGTCTCTACCAACTCTCTGTATCTCTTTACTATCCTGGTTGTTCCATCCCTGTCTGCATTGTTCGTCCCTACATGTACTAATACAGACCCCCTTGGCCATGCCCCAATACGTTCTCTACCCGTTCAGTCACATGCTCTATCCTAGCCCCCGGAAGACAAACAACAACGTCTTCTCCTTTGCTTAATGTCCTGTCTGTCTTTCGCAAAATGGAGTCTCCCATAAATACCCTTTCTGTTCTCAATGCCCCCTCGATCACTGCTTCAGAGTAGCTCCTCCGTTTTGCATCTCCCTGGTTGCTGACTTTTCCCCCTGCCGCTTTCTCTGTTGTTCCTTTCTTTCCTGTCTCTTTTCTTCCTGTCATCGTCCTTGTTATTGACTTCCGTTTGGTCACATCTACTCTCACTTCCTTTCTTACATTCGTCTTTCCTCCTGTCGCATCTACTTCTCTCATATCCTGTCCCCTTGTCCCTCCCTCCTTCTCTACTGTCACTTTCTCCCCTGTCACCTTCCTGCATGTCATGTTTCCTGTTATTCTTTCTCCATTTGTTTTCCTTGCAATCACCCTCCCTACCACTCTCAATCCTCTTCACAATATCCGATAGCCTAGTTAACTCTGCTGTCAGACAGTCCACTTTCCAACTCTTAGTTTATACCAACTTAGTCTTTAGAAAGACTGTTTGTTTATTGTGTACAGCAACTGCAGCACACTTTATGTTACAAACAACTTACTACCTATGCTATCATGAACAATAAGTTTTGTCTGTACTAGCGGAAACGTTGGACACTACCTATATAAACAAACAAGGGTTTCCTACTAAAACACTTGTTTATTTTTAATAACAATGATACCTATCCACAGTGTTATCTTACATATGTAGTTGTTATGCTTATTGCTTTATCTCTTATAAACTATATCAAATAAAGATATTTGCTCAATCTTGTTTACAATTTGTCGAAGCCCAGATTACCCTATTATCACCCACTAATCTAATCTCTTCAAAAATACTGTTAACTAACAAACTTTTACCAAAACTACTATTCAATATATGTCCAGTACAGCTTTATGAATAACCTTAACACAAGAATAATACTTATCAATCAATATTTCCGCTTGTTTTTCAAATTTTACACACCACCAATTTCAAACCTCTACATCCGCCAATTTTCTCGTCAACCATTATGTACATTTAAAAAGTATATTTTCTTAATCTCCAACGTATATTAAATTTAGCATGACTAATAGTTACGTTCTAGGAGCTAATCAGGCAAGCATACCATTTTAAATAACTATATATAAATAACACTTATATGATGCATATTGCATGATAGCACATATTATGGAAATATTAAAGCGAGTAAATCCTGAAGCCTCCGTAAGACAACCAAATAAAACACCACCACGTATTAAAAGTCAACAAATTAAAATGGATTATAATCTTAGCAGGAACACCAAGTGTTGAAGAAAAAATTATAAAGAAGACAACATGTAATAAAAATAACATTATATGGTATCACGCAATGTGTTTCTTAATAATAAATAGTCGGAAATTAATAATCATTTGAGTCAAGTGGCAATGCTATAAAACGCTATTTATGACATCGAAAAAAACCCACCAGAAACAAGAGGACAGAAGCAAAGTGCTTCTTATATATAAAATACGAGTAGTACAAAATTAACACATTTCAATTACGTGACGTGGCAATAAAACGGTGACAATTGAGATTTTATTGACCTGACAGAACGTGATTACTGCAAGTCAAGTCCGTGTAAAAATGGAGGCGTTTGCAATAATACCGCAACTGGACACACATGCAGCTGCAAGAATGATTACATTGGGTACAACTGCGATCGTGAGTATACTATTGCAATTATGTACTTTAAAAAAGTATATTTTCATAACCTCCTACGTATATTAAATTTAGCATGAATAATAGTTACATTCTAGGAGCAAATTAGGCAAGCATACCATTATTACAATTATGTACATTTAAATATATATTTGCATAATCTCCTACGTATATTGAATTTTGCATGGCCAATAGCTATATTCTTGGAGCAAATTAGGCAAGCATACAATTTTAAATAACTATATATTAATAATATATATAAATATAAATTATATTATGCATATTTTATGATAGCACATATTAAGGAACGATTTAAGCGGGTAAATACTTAAGCCTCCTTAAGAAACCAAATAAAACAATAACATCAAACACCACCACTTTAAATAACTATATATAAATAGCAATTATATTCTGCATATTTTATGATTGCACGTATTATGGAAATATTAAAACGGGTAAATAATGAAACCTCTTTAAGACAACCAAATAAAACAATAATATCAAATACCACGTTTTTTAAAGCCATCAAATACAAATGGAACATAATTATAGCACAAACACTAAGTTTTGAAAGAAACATTATAAAGAAAACACCATATAATAAAAATGACTTTATTTTGTAACACGCAAAATCTTTCTTATTAATTAATTGTCTGAAATAGATAATTATTTGAGTTAAGTGGCAATGCAATAAAACGGAATTAAGGATATTCAGAAAAAAACACCAAAAACAAAATAACAGAAGCGATGTGTTTCTCATATATACCAAACGAGTAGAACAAAATTACGTCATTTCTGTTAGGTGAGAGTGCAATAAAACGGTGATAACTGTGATGTGTAAAAATGGAGCCTTCTGCAATAATACAGCAACTGGACACACATGCAGCTGCAAGAATAACTTCGTTGGGTACAACTGCGATCGTGAGTATATTATTGCTATTATGTATATTTAAAAAAAATATTTTCGTAATCTACGTATTTTTAATTTAGCATGACCAATATTTATATTCTTAAGAATTAAGGAAGAATTCATTTCATATTTTACATTTATTTGTTATTGTGCATAACTTTATTAAAATACTCTGCCACACAATACGGTGGAAGTTCGTATAATACACGTACCTGTTTGATATCCAGATTACGCCAGCCCCAAAGCTACGACAGATCCGCCGACTACTCCATTCACAAGCGGTAAGTCAAGTCAGTACATACGTGTATGCATGTCTGCGAGTATATAGGTACGTACGTACTTAAGCACATACATGCATAATTACTGACTGATCAGTCATCATGAGTTTAGAGTTCACATCCGCCACCCATACTCCGTTGCCAGTGCATTAGGATAATTTTTCATGTTCCAAAAATCCTAAATAGAGGATATTTGAACTAAGTACACCCATTTCCCATAAATATATACATACATACATACATACATACATATATACACTTATACATACATACACCTATACATACATACATACATACATACATACATACATACATTCATGCATACATACATACATACATACATACATACATACATACATACAAACATACATACATACATACATACATAACATACATACATACATACATACATACATACATACATACATACATACATACATACATACATACATACATACACACAATCATACATACATACATACATACATACATACATACATACATACATACATCGTACATACGTTATATATTCATAATAATATATATAATATATATATATATATACATATATATATATATATATATATATATATATATATATATATATATATATATACATACTTAAGCACATACATGCATAATTTCTACTAAATCATCATCATAATTTAGGTTCAAAATCCGCCACCCATACTCCGTTGCCATGCATTAGGATAATTCGTGCATAATCATAAAATCCTAAAATAGAGGATAAATTTAACATACATACACACATAATACATAAATACATACATACGTACATACAAAACAAAACATAAAATACCATACATACAACATATACATACATACACCTATACATACATACATACATACATACATACATACATCACATACATACATACATACATACATACATACATACATACATACATACATACATACATGCTATACATACATACATACATACATACATACATACATACATACATACGTATAATTATACATGCACTTATACGTACATACATACATACGTACGTACGTACGTACGTACGAGACGAACGTACATACATACATACATAAATAAATAAATACATATACAAATTTACTTTTAATTCGAAGATTATATTGCGTTCATACGTCCCTGTATGTCAATCCCGTGCTTGAACGGTGCAACTTGCACTCAAGGCGGAGGCAAGTTCGCCTGCTCCTGCCTAGACGGTTACACCGGACACATTTGTGCAGGTAAATTGTTTGAAGTGAGTTGTTCACCGGTGTCTCATGTTCAACCATCGTATTTATAGAGATCCATCAAAGACTCAAGTTGAAAGCACTTATATATAATTATTAGTATATATATATATATATATATATATATATATATATATATATATATATATATATATATATATATATATATATATGCAAGCAACAACACGAATCAAAAGTAGTTATGAAAGATGGCCAAACTAATGACGTTTATTGATTATAAAAAAATTAAAAAGAAAGAGAAATGTGGGCTCTACTCCCCAAGGGCAGGCTTATGACTGAGCCTCATACAGGTCACCTGTCCCTCAGGTAGACTGAGCCCACATTTCAACATACAACGTATAGTAGCATTACTGCCGTGGTTATAAAAGCAAGGTAATGTAATATTATCATGGTGGTTATATAAACCTTGTCATTGCATCAACGTACATGTAATGCTATCATTACTGCTGTGGTTACCTTTAGTAAGTATTATAATGTACTAATCAATCACCGTGTTCATTCATACCAACTCTAATCTACACTAACCAGATAGTATATTTTACATATAATTATTTAGACTACGCCTATAAGTGGGGCAATTACGCCACCGGTCACCGAGACACATGTACCGCCCTATATATATATATATATATATATATATATATATATATATATATATATATATATATATATATATATATATATATATACAGCGCTACATTACATTGTAAAGCCGTTGTAATTATCACTAAAGGTAGCAAAAAACGCTACATAAATCATCCGTTGTGACGTCACAGTACACCTTCTTATACCCATAACTAACGTTTTGTGTAGAAGTGGGGGAGATGCTTGTAGCATATACTTTAGCTCGTCTGATCATGTCCGCTCCATTCATAGTACAATTACCAATTTTTCAAAACAAAAGATCTATTCTACCCCTTTGATAACTATACAAATATGCAGTTACATTGCAGAAAAATAACACTATCATTATATTCTTGTTAGTAAATTAAAAATAGTGCATTACGAGAACATCACAAAACAATAATACATGGTCGATGCACGTTGGTTAATGATAAATTGTCTTTAAATAGATGTGCAATACAATGTTAACAACGCCCCACGGCATAACAATACATTCAAAGCAGATACGAGGCATACTCTGTGTTACTGATTATGCAGAAGCAAATATTTTTCTCTTTTAAGATATGCAAAGTGGTACACTATTGTAGGCAGTTATTTAAAATAAGAATGTTCCAAATATTTAGCCCGACAAAGGGCACTGATAATTGCCTGCAATTCATTCTGCAAAACGGTATTTTACATGCTAGTCTCTGCCTTGTGCTATATTGATGTGTCTTGGTTGACACAAACAAATACGTCATTAAACAAGGCAGGTGACATACCCTTATTAAGCTTGAACATTAAAACACCATATGTATGTGTTTATTTGATAGATATTAATTGTCTGCAATGATGTAAATTAAAGGCCTGTGTGAAAAAAAATCCCTACATGACTAAATGTGCGCATACTTTTCTTTTGCAATATACATATTTGATCTAAATATACTTTCGGGGCCTTTCCCCAATCAATATTGCAGTAATAATATATTGGCACATCAGCATATTATACTTATTTATCAAGTAATCTTGTTTTCTAATTTGTTCTTTACCTTTTTATAACGCCAATATTCTTAGATATTTTACTACTTATGTATTTAATGTGAGCACTCCACTTCAATGTGCCAGTTATATGTATACCCATTAATCACAGTTCATTGTGATTTCCATTTCATGTTTTTGCCTTCTGTAAAGATATTTATGTCATCAACATACATAATTGTAAGCGTTGTGTCAGATGCAGTAATAAGACAATTTATATAAATAGGAACGACCAAAAGGTACCAAAACTGAACATTGTGGAACTCCATGTGTTATGTTGTTAAGAATGGATGTTGTTCCAATACAATGTTACTCGTTGTTGCCTATTACTTAAGTTATTATGTTTCCACTCAAGTATATGTATTGTAATTTCATAATGAGCAAATTTGTTTCAATAATACATTATGATTAATAATATCAAACGCTTTCACAAAATCACGAAATACACAAATTACATGGTCACTGTTACCAATTGCGTACTAATATTATCAATTAGCACTGAAATAGCAATATTCTGTGGAATAGTCTTTCCTAAATCCAAAGTGTACATTAGACAGCATTTTGTTGTTATATAATTGATTAATTTATTATACATTAATCTCTCAAACATGTTTTAAAATACTGGCAAGAGACTGCAATGTTGTATCACCAGTTGTAATAACCGGAATTACTTCAGATAGCTTTAGTTGTCCAGGAACGCATTCTTGTTCAAATGATCAATTTACAATGTAACATACCGGATCATTTGTTGGAAAAGGCGTGTTTAAGAATGAAAGATTTTATTCCATCCGATCAAAAACTAGAATTTTCTAACTTATGAATGGTTCCTCTTATCTGATCTGGTGTGACTGGCAATAGAAACATTGTATTTCTATACATTCCTTTAAGAAAATAGTTGTGTACTGTTGGTATCTCCTCAGCTAACTGTGGAACTATCTTCGTAAAATATTAATTAAATTGATCAGCTATGTGATTTGTTTTATCTTCTTTTGCTATCAATTAGTAACTGGTCTGTAATTGTACCTACGTCGTTCTTTCCAATAACAGCCTATAGTATGTCCATGTTTTGTGTATTTACCCTTGTGTTTATGGAGATTGTGCTGGTAGTATGCTTTATCTGCTATGTTAATATAGTAATTTATATTACTTTTATATATTTTGTAATTAATTTCATTCTATACAGTCGGTTTAGTTAAGTAATAGTTATACAATTTGTTTTGTCATGCTACTGGAATGTATAAACGCCACAGTAATCCATTACATGCGTTCGTGCCGTGACGGTTTTTAACAAGTGGAAAATATTTATTGTATTTCATTGAGGAATTCAGAATAACTTTCTTGAGGATTTCTGGATTCACACATGCATCACATGTTATCTGATCAATACTTTATTTGAATGTAGTAATATTATATTTATAACAAATTATATTATATATTATTGTATCTACGTTCGCGTCATTAATTCGTTTAGTAAGTTAAAGTGGGCATAAATATATGTATCAATAAATCTGCGCGACTGATCATTTGTACCACGTATATCACTGCTATATATTATTATATATTATAGTATAATAATTTTAGGCATATATAATATAGATAGCCATTGCAAATAAAAGAAAACAGGCGTAAGAATATTCAGTTTTAAACGATAGTACAATGGCAGAATAAAATCATAAATGATAAAACCTGTAATATATGTTTAGCATTCTTGTTTGTTGTAGCTGCGATGCAAACGAAACTGTGTTTCGATGAAGAACAAGAGTGCGCGGAAGACTGCGAGATGTACGGAGAGGATATAACGCTTGTGACTTGCAACGATTGTACACAATACGTGGAATGCAAACAAGGCATAGCTATCAAGCACAGATGTCCTCATAAACCGTACTGGGGCTACAACTTTGACACCCACAAATGTCAATATAAATCGCCGAACTGCTACCCGTGTGAAGGTGGGAAGCAGTTTCTCCGTTTGTTCTTCTTCCCATGATCCATTGCGGCGAAACAGCCACATCACCCGATCCGTTTCCAAATTTTAGCGTATATTAAAATAATTTGTAGTGATTGCGATAATGAAATCAGATAGATCATAACCGTTGATTTGAAATATAAAAATGATCACTATATTAACACATGTATCCATACCTTCACATTCACGTTGTATCTCACACCCACACCCACACACACGCATTCACACACGCACGCACGCATGCACACACGCACGCACATCCCCACACACACACACAACCACACACACGTACATGCGTGTCGTAGTAGTTGGTAATTTATATTAAATATATATATATATATATATATATATATATATATATATATATAAAATAGTACAGGGGCACACACACTACTCACACACATATACACATACAAACACAAACACAAACACAAACACAAACACAAACCAAACACAAACACAAACACAAACACAAACACAAACACAAACACAAACACAAACACAAACACAAACACAAACACAAACACAAACACAAACACAAACACACACACACACAACACACATGCGTGTAGTAGTTATAATTTATAATATATATATATATATATATATATATATATATATATATATATATATTTTTGTATAGGTGCACACACACACCCCACACACACCACACACACGCACTCACAAACACACACCCACATGCGTGTAGTAGTTGATAATTTATATTAAATATATATATATATATATATATATATATATATATATATATATATATATATATATATATAGTATAGGTACACACACTACCCACACACACATACACACTCGTGTTGTAGTAGTTGATAATTTATTTAAAAAAAATATATATATATATATATATATATATATATATATATATATTGTATAGGTGCACACACACACTTCTCACACACTACATACACTCACACACACACACACACACACACACACACACACACACACACACACACACACACACACACACATAGACACACACACGCACACACACGCACGCACGCGCTCACACACGCACGCACGCACACACACACGCACACACACACACACACACACACACATACACACGAAAGTTTGTCTTTATTCATGTCAGATCCCTGCTACTACTCCCCGTGTGTTCACGGAGGCACGTGTTCCGTGGATGGATCGACTTACTCCTGTCACTGTGCGCCAGGCTGGGGCGGAAAGGACTGCCAAAGTACGTATCGTTTACATAGCGTTATCTCGGATAGGTGAGTGGCAATCAATGCTTTTTTCTTGTGAAATCCAAAGAGCGGAATTACCAGCCGCTTTGGTAGTCGCTGAAAAGCGTTACAAGAAAGTCGTGTGATTTCTACATATAACGTATTAAATAATTTCAACAAAACACATCCAGAAAACATCGCTCGATCCGAATGTGGAATGAATTTGGCAATGTAGTCATAATTTCACCTATTCATGGACTAAGAGTTACTACTTACACAATATACACCAAAACAATGAACGTATGCTTCAAATTGTTTTCAAGTATTTACAGCTAAATTTGATGGTTCGCTGTCCTGCAAATTGTAATGTTGTTATGTTCGAATACAATAAATAAAGAGTTTATAATATATATATATATATATATATATATATATATATATATATATATATATATATATATATATTATAAACTTATACATATAATATATATATATGTATAAGTATATAAATATATATATATATATATATATATATATATATATATATATCGAAGACTACAAAATCAGTCGATAAATAGTCGATCTGAGTGCCGCATTTGATATAGTAGATCACGCAATAATACGTTAAAGTATCGCCGGAATTGTTCTGCGTTGGCTGGAAGCCTACGTAAGTGATCGCAAACAATGCGTATTCATCGACCACGTGTTGTCCAGCGAGAAGAATGTGTTAATGTGTGTGCCTCAAGTTTCAGTGTTGTGACCACTCATTGTACATGTAGCCGATCGATATGATCCACAACCACAACTCAAAATACCAACGCTACGTTGATGATGTACAGCTATGCTGTCACTTCGATCTGGATGCATTTCCCCTGGCGATTGTTATGGGGCGGAACGAGCGATGTATTGATAACATGAATGAATGGATGAAGTGGAATTATCTGCTGCTGAATGACACGATAACTACTTGTTTACCGGTTGTTCCCAACTCAGCAACTGCTATCGTCAATAGACTCCGTGTTCTCGTCGGGCCATATGATGTTGTATTGGCTGAACGAATTAGAACACTAGGTGTCCATCTTAGCATACCTCTGTATATGTCACGTACAATCAGCACTTACTCGCTGCATATACGTATCATCGGACTGATCCACCGTTACTTTACCCAACCGACAGCGGAACGTGGGGTAAACGTCATTGTAACACCCCGTTTGGCCTACAGCAATGTCCTGCTGTACGGTACCGCAAATAATAACATCGCTCAACTTCAGCTAGTGGCTCGAAATGAAAGTACGACCACCGATCTGTGCCAATTGCTCTAGCTACATGTCCACCAACGCACTTTCAAGATCGCTATGCTTACATTCAAGGAACAGCGTGAAGACCTTTCGCCTGTGATCCCGCAACAGCTTGGGCGTGTCGTGTTTACCCGGCAGCATTACATCTTCGGTCATGTGACTCCAATTCTCTATTTGTTCCGAGAACACGCAGCAGAGACGGTGACTTTACATTTGTTCACACAGCGACAGCATTATAGCTCTGCCGTTAAATGTCACCAGCGATACACCACTGGACTCATTGACATTAATGCTGAAAACATATAGAACGCTCTGCGTTAAATGTCACCAGCGATGCATCACTGGACATCTATGCTGAAAACATACCTTTACGCAGTTGCTTTTACATCATTGGGACGGTCACAAAATCTATGTTACAATATGTGATGATGTGTAATGTTTGTCTTACCTGTATATGTATCTATTTGCATATACATGTTTAGCCAAGTATTAATCTTTACACATCCTGCACGCGCACAATGTCCTGGTATTTGTTCTGAATTGTTTTTATGTGTCGCTCTCTTCTTCTTACACCAGCCAACAACTATGTCTGCCAATCGAACCCTTGTCTGAATGGAGCAACTTGTGCAGTATTCGGTGATCACGACGATCAGCAAAGATACGTGGTCCTATATGAGTGTAACTGTATACCTGGCTACGATGGCACACATTGCGAAGGTAACTGTCACAAAGGAATTTGTCTGATAACCAAAGCTACAGTTTATTTCTTACATTGCATATGTTTTTTGCGGTTTCGCGACGCGACGCGACGCGACGCGACGCGACGCGACGCGACGCGACGCGACGCGACGCGACGCGACGCGACGCGACGCGACGCGACGCGACGCGACGCGACGCGACGCGACGCGACGCGACGCGACGCGACGCGACGCGACGCGACGCGACGCGACGCGACGCGACGCGACGCGACGCGACGCGACGCGACGCGACGCGACGCGACGCGACGCGACGCGACGCGACGCGACGCGACGCGACGCGACGCGACGCGACGCGACGCGACGCGACGCGACGCGACGCGACGCGACGCGACGCGACGCGACGCGACGCGACGCGACGCGACGCGACGCGACGCGACGCGACGCGACGCGACGCGACGCGACACGACACGACACGACACGACACAAACACCCTGTTCTAGGCCCGTAAAGAGTTCTGAAAGTCATGAAACGGTATGTACCTGTTACAAACAGTCCCCAGTATTTATTTATGATCTATGCCGGTCACTATCAGCCAGATGATACTCTCTAGAGTGAAACCTCTGTATTGTAGTGACCTGTTTTGTCTGGTGGCTTTTAAGTTTGTTTTTGAAAAGCAAATACTTGGTATCACCATGTTTAGTAATACAATATGCGTATATTACCCACATTTAAATTCAATAAAATTAACACAACTGAAATGAAAGTACAAATCATATCAAAATATATTACGATGCAGTCTCGTGATGGAATGTGTACAGTAGTTGGCAATTTACATACGTGATATATGACAATTATTGACGAATCAAAAACATTTCAATTCAGTTGTCAATACACACCAACCTTTCAACCAAATGCTCTATTATTTGACTTACGATGCGCAAATATTAATTGTAGTCCCTTATTTGTTATACCTGCCGTGATCAAACCATACGGATTATGCTACGAATTACCGGACTACCGTAAATAATCTTGGTATCATCACGTTTAGAACGGTGATGTTTAGAATGGTAGTAAAATATATGTGTGTCAGTCTTATTACGAATAAACTAAAGCATTAACGTATAGGATTTGTAAACACACACATATACACACGCACGCACGCACGCACGCACGCACGCACGCGCACACACACACACACACACACACACACACACACACACACACACACATACACATAAAGAAACACTCTCACACACGCACCCACATACATACACATGCTCAAGGGCATACATTCGCATATAATGTCGTTACTATCCAGCCATATCAGCTGCTTATCTTAATAAAATTGTCAACGCATTCGTTCTCAGATTGCATTGTGAAATTCAACCACATTTCCAACAAACGCCACGGTGCCGGCTACGTAACGTTTACGGTGAAAACGAGGAATCCCTGTCAAATCATGTGCACGGTAGACCAACCTTACTGTGCTGCAATCGACTACAAGGATCATAAGTGCACCTTGATTGAAGAATATTATACTGAAAAGTTACGTTCGGTCCCAGGCACTGAACACTATTATATCAGTAAATGCGATGATTAACGTTTACGAGCAAACGAGAACGGACACAAACATGGATTCTGAAATTCATATTTCAATGTACAGCATAGCAATTCCAATATGTCAACGGAAAGCGCATTATTTGATTGAAACTCACAATTTTGATCTGAAGACGAAGTCCAATGTCGGTTTATAATAAATATAGGAGCTTTATAACCCTGCCTCGCATCTCTAGCCATAGCCAGGCGCTTGCTGTAACCGCTGGTATATAAATGCAATACAGTTGTACTATTGCCACTTGTGTACCAGCACAATAAAATGTGTTGTTCTATTGAATTCCCTATTCTATACGTTTCTATTAATATTAGTGTAATATTAGTTGGTGCACATTAAAAATCTTAGCTTGAAAAGCATAACTGTAGCATACAAAAACAATTTCAAAATTATAGTTGTCTTGCCATCAAGATGTAATGCAATGTTTCTCTTTGCCACCAACTACATTAGATATTACAACGAATGCATTCGTTCATCCATATTTAGTCACTACAAACATATTGGACATCCCGATTGTACACGCATTTTTAATAATTATGTTTAGACTTATTCATTTTATAATATATTAATAATATTTGTTAGCTATTACATCACAATTGTTTTAAATGTATTTTATATATTCTACATTTTTTGTAATAATATATGCATACACTCACATTGTACACACATTTTTAATAATTCTTGTGAGACTTATTCAATTTATAATATTTTAATACGATTTATCATTACAAATTTTTAAAGTGTTTTATATATTATAAATGTTATTGTAATATAATGCGTACACACACACGCACACACATACATATATATATATATATATATATATATATATATATATATATATATATATATATATATATATATATTAGATGACATGTCATATATATAACCATTATATATATATATATATATATATATATATATATATATAAAATGGTCTTTAAAATGAGAAATTATCCAGATTTATTTTTAATGATGGGAGCTATGATAGTAACCATCATTGTATCAGGTAAAAAACATGCATTAATGACTACTGTATATCAGTGACATCAAGAACATGTAGTTTTTCATTAGCATACTTAAAATTTCATTACTATTCGAAGGAACTCAGGTGCGCGACCGAACGCTAAATAGATGTGTCATCCATAAAGTCTACTGTTACATCATTAGTATATATATATATATATATATATATATATATATATATATATATATATATATAATATGTATTAGATTATAAGGGATATTTGAGAAGTTTGGCGGTTGTAGATTGTCTTTTTCACGGTTAAGTCAGAAAGTTAAAGATCGCCAGCAGATGTTCTGTAGGCTTGCATAATCACATCCTATGGCTATCCTGCGACTGTGCCGATTGATTACAACTGTCTCAACACACACCGAGTTACTGATACATATACCAGGCAACTGCCACATTTGAGACAAATCGTCTACTTCACGAGGCGGAGAAACGGCAGAGGAGAAAGGAGAGGGAAATGTCGCAACATCTTCAGGTCTGCCTTCCATCTGGCACCTCCTGCCCACACTTCAACGAAATCGGCCCATCAAAAGTCGGGCTCTAGAGTCCCGTCATGTCATATGACCGACCACTGGAAGACGTCATCCTCGTGTCTAGGGACCGTTGATGTGACGTGTGTAAGGTAAAAACCATCGTTAACAAACTAATGTATAACTGTGATATAAGAACATGGAGCCTTCCATAGGCATAGTTAAATGTTAATTACGTATATGGTCGTAACCATTATGGTCGTTATTTGGGCTATGTTATAATAATAATAAATTCTTATGCGCCAATATTCTCGAAGATGGAGCATAGAAAACAAGGGGATTTTAAGCAATCTCGTAATCGTATAGCAATATGCAAGTTGTCGACGGATAGATGAATGTGCGCGTGTCACGCATTTTCTGGATAACTTTTGAAAAGTAATGGATTACTCTATCCAAAGATATATGATATGTTGAAGGTTATTAATCATTAAGGGGAAGGTGACATTTCAAAAAAGTGACACTCGATTTCAGATGGGTAGCTGGCATGGGTGCGTAATGGTCCAATAAGGCGTGGATTATTTCAAACACCTATACTTCATTAGACTATTCTTGTTCTGATGCGTTAATGGTCAAAGTAAGCGAAACAATGTATAGATTAACACAAATCTTTACGTTGACTATTGACACATCAAACAACGCTGATAAGCGAAACAATTGATCATTGATCGATTAACACAAAACAGTGAGAGCGATGTATGTTGCCAGAGTGTGATCAATTATTGTCACACTTCATGTTAGCAGATGGTGACACTTGTTTGCTTCATGGAACCAATGTTGCATACCTGAGTAGACGGACTTACATATCACAGCAGAAACACACATCATACCAGACTTACTTGCATATCGCAGAAGATGCACACACACTTTACCAGTCTGACTAGCATATCCCTGAATATACATATATACCTTCCTTACCAGTCTGACTAGCATATCCCTGAAGATGCGTATATACCTTACCAGTCTGACTAGAATATCCCCGAAGATGCATATATACCTTCCAGTCTGACTAGCATATCCCTGAATATGCGTATATACCTTACCAGTCTGACTAGAATATCCCCGAAGATGCATATATACCTTCCAGTCTGACTAGCATATCCCTGAAGATGCGTATATACCTTACCAGTCTGACGATCATATCCCTGAATATGCGTATGTACCTTACCAGTCTGACGATCATATCCCTGAAGATGCGTATATACCTTACCAGTCTGACTAGCATATCCCTGAAGATGCGTATATACCTTACCAGTCTGACGATCATATCCCTGAAGATGCGTATATACCTTACCAGTCTGACTAGCATATCCCTGAAGATGCGTATATACCTTACCAGTCTGACTAGCATATCCCTGAAGATGCGTATATACCTTACCAGTCTGACTAGCATATCCCTGAAGATGCGTATATACCTTACCAGTCTGACGATCATATCCCTGAAGATGCGTATATACCTTACCAATCTGACTAGCATATCCCTGAAGATGCGTATATACCTTACCAGTCTGACTAGCATATCCCTGAAGATGCGTATATACCTTACCAGTCTGACGATCATATCCCTGAAGATGCCTATATACCTTACCAGTCTGACGATCGTATCCCTGAAGATGCGTATATACCTTACCAGGCTGACGATCATATCCCTGAAGATGCATATATACCTTACCAGTCTGACTAGCATATCCCTGAAGATCTGAATATTCATATATACCTTACCAGTTTGAGTAGCATGTCCGTGAAATTACAAACAAATTACCAGAATGACTAGCATGTCCCTAAAGATGCATGTATCTTATCAGTCTGACTAGCATATCCATGAAGATACATGTACGTTACAAGTCTCACTAACATATCCGTGATGATGCATGTATATCTTAATAGTCTTACTAGTATATCACAGGAGATGTATATACAAGAGCAGACAGACTTACACACCTCAGGAGACACAAACAACGCACTGCTAAGTTATATGTTTGTTATCAATTCCTCTCGATGCATTGTTCGAATATTTGATCTGCTGTCATAAGCAACATGGGGTGCACCCAACGTTATCAACAATTACTTTCCTGCCGAAGATTAACATGGATACCAGGTTTCTAAGAAACTGACATGCATTTATTATACGCTACAATTCGTAGATGTCGAAGCTAAACGACTGGAAGTAACATCAATGTTAACTTTCGATAATCCTGTATTCTATAAAATTGTACTGATGATATCAAAGGAACAGCAGTCAACTGATTTACATGACCGTGTAGTCAGACCCGTGATCTGCCCACGACATTCAATTTACTGACTGCAATGGCCGTTTGATAGGTAGTTGTGCCAGAAGGAATGAAGTAACTATTGCAAGTACAAATGTGTGTGTGTGTGTGTGTGTGTGTGTGTGTGTGTGTGTGTGTGTGTGTGTGTGTGTGTGTGTGTGTGTGTGTGTGTGTGTGTGTGTGTGCTGTGTGTGTGTGTTTGTGTGTGTGTGTGTGTGTGTAGTGATGTGTGTGTGTGTGTGTGTGTGTGTGTGTGTGTGTGTGTGTGTGTGTGTGTGTGTGTGTGTGTGTGTGTGTGTGTGTGTGTGTGTGTGTGTGTGTGTGTGTGTGTGTGTGTGTGTGTGTGTGTGTGTAGGCCTACGAAAACCAGTCGGAAGTCGCTAGGCGTATTTGCCCGTAAACGCGTCGTAAAGGTGTTTTTGGGTCACTCGGTCCATTTTGAGATTTTACTACGATGTTTTTGCTAACATACTTATTTATACGTTTATACGTTCACCAAGTAATGTCCTGAATACACAACAGTAAGTTGCATTTTTTTGGTATTTTGTAACTGGGAAGATCGTTCTACGCAGCGAACGTTAACGGATTTGTATTTGGAAGTAGGATTTGAGTTGTTTTGGTAGTAAGATTTGTTTCTAGTTTAGTTTGATGTTGCTATAGTTTGTGTCTGTACATATTTCTTAACTGTTTAACATGTTATTGGAGCGGATTTTGTTGGAAAGACAGACTTCGTGGCGAATTTCATTTCGTGTTTACGATCTCCGAAAAGTCAAAGATGGCGGCGCCCATGGACGGACTGAAGCCGAACGATATCGCTCTTTGTCTGAACGCACTGGCGTTGATGAATATGCAGGATATTGCCAGCGCCGACATCATCAGTGACCTTGTGAATGATTACTTCATCATACGACCAATTGGCAACGATGAGAGCAATTCTGACTTGTGTGAATTCGTGGAAGACTTTGCTACCTCTAGCGTGTTGATTATTAATGTACGTTTCTGCTAACAAACACCTATGACTTTTACCTTAACCCTCTTTAAACTATTGTAACTGTGTCTTTAAATAACCAAAGTATTTGGATAATTTAGTATTCCAAAGCTAAGATATACATCTACATTTATTTCGTGGTAATAACACTGGACATACAGCAGTAAAAAATGTATTTGACATGTTCTCCTGCAATCAAGTTTGACGTGTTTTCTGTTTAATTTAAAGTAACATTAAAAGTATCCATCATAATTGGATAATGTTTTCAGGACTGTAAAGGTAACAAATACAGTTACATTACCCTCACAGAACTTTATAAGGTAACTGCAACAGTTATTGTGTTAAGCAGCATAAAGTGTGGTGTTCGTGTGAAGAATGAATCTTGACTTTAATACTCGTTTTTCTCCTTAACTAATTTCTTATAGGGGCCTTCTTTAAATTCATGTAACATTGATTCTAGTGGGAATATTTGAATACAGTAAACAGTACAGGATATGTAAATAGTGTCGATTTCCATTTCTTAAATACAAATGATTTTTTGTCAATGTGACTGGTTTTCCTAGGCCGCCACACAAACACACACACACACACACACACAATATATATATATATATATATATATATATATATATATATATATATATATATATTAATATATTATAAAATGAATAAGTCTAAACATAATTATTAAAAATGCGTGTACAATCGGGATGTCCAATATGTTTGTACTGATTAAATATGGATGAACGAATGCATTCGTTGAAATATCTAATGTAGTTGGTGGCAAAGAGAAACATTGCATTACATATTGATGGCAAGACAACTATAATTTTGAAATTGTTTTTGTATGCTACAGTTATGCTTTTCAAGCTAAGATTTGTAATGTGCACCAAATAATATTACACTAATATTTAAAAAAAAGTATACAATAGGAAATTCAATAGAACAACACATTTTATTGTGCTGGTACACAAGTGGCAATAGTACAACTGTATTGCATTTATATACCAGCGGTTACAGCAAGCGCCTGGCTATGGCTAGAGATGCGAGGCAGGGTTATAAAGCTCCTATATTTATTATAAACCGACATTGGACTTCGTCTTCAGATCAAAATTGTGAGTTTCAATCAAATAATGCGCTTTCCGTTGACATATTGGAATTGCTAAGCTGTACATTGAAATATGAATTTCAGAATCCATGTTTGTGTCCGTTCTCGTTTGCTCGTAAACGTTAATCATCGCATTTACTGATATAATAGTGTTCAGTGCCTGGGACCGAACGTAACTTTTCAGTATAATATTCTTCAATCAAGGTGCACTTATGATCCTTGTAGTCGATTGCAGCGCAGTAAGGTTGGTCTACCGTGCACATGATTTGACAGGCATTCCTCGTTTTCACCGTAAACGTTACGTAGCCGGCACCGTGGCGTTTGTTGGAAATGTGGTTGAATTTCACAATGCAATCTGAGAACGAATGCGTTGACAATTTTATTAAAATAAGCAGCTGATATGGCTGGATAGTAACGACATTATATGCGAATGTATGCCCTTGAGCATGTGTATGTATGTGGGTGCGTGTGTGAGAGTGTTTCTTTATGTGTGTGTATATGTGTGTGTGTGTGTGTGTGTGTGTGTGCGTGTGCGTGTGTGCGTGTGCGTGTGTGCGTGTGTGCGTGTGTGCGTGTGTGCGTGTGTGCGTGTGAGTGTGTGTGAGTGTGAATGTTGAGGGTGAAAGAGTGAGTGTGTATGTTCGTGTGTGTGTGCCGGTGTTTGTGGGTGTATGTGCATGGTGCATACGTATATGAGCGCGCATAGGCGTGACTGCGCACGTAAATGGATATGCATGTTGGCGGAACGTCGAATGTCACATCCCAGCCGGAACGCTGAATGGCGACAGAGCGTGGTCCACGGATTGTTTGCGTTAGGCATTGCAAAGTTCAATAATTTGTTTCAGATAGGTTGTTCTACGTATGAAGAGACAAGTCAACAGTTTGTTGCAGAAATATTCACTTTGTTTCAATGTGTCTGCGGTATTCCTTATAGAAACACTATTCACTTTGCTTTACTTTATAGTATGTGTATTCAAAGGGCATTGTTGAAAATTAAAAACGAATAAATATATATATATATATATATATATATATATATATATATATATATATATATATATATATATATATATTACTTTATTTATTTGCAGAATATCACTGTAAAATCTTGACAAACCGAAATTATCTTTTAGCCACGCTAAATATTCTTAGAATATATTTCAACATACCTATATACCGCTATAGTACTAATTATAAAGGTTATTTAAGCCATCGAACGCCTGCGGTTACAAATCCTATACGTTAATGCTTTAGAATATTCGTAATGAGAATGACACATATATTTTACTACCATTCTAAAAATCAACGTTCTAAACGTGATTATACAAAGATTATTTACGGGAGTCCGGTAATTCGTAGCATAATCCGTATGGTTTGAACACGGCAGGTATAACAAATAAGGGACTACAGTTAATATTTGCGCTTCGTATGTCAAATAATAGAGCATTTGGTTGAAAGGTTGGTGTGTATTGAAAACTGAATTTAAATGTTTTTGATTCGTCAATAATTGTCATATATCACGTATGTAAATTGCCAACTACTGTACACCTTCCATCACGAGACTACATTGTAATATATGTTGATATGATTTGTACTTTCATTTCAGTTGTGTTAATTTTATTGAATTTAAATGTGGTTAATATACGCATATTGCATTCTCAAACATGGTGATACCAAGTATGTGCTTTTCAAAAAACTTTAAAGCCACCACATAAAACAGGTCACTACAATATAGAGGTTTCACACTAGAAAGTATCATCCGGCTCATAGTGACCGGCATAGATCATAACTAAATACTGGGGACGGTGTGTAACAGGTATGTTCCGTTTCATGACATTCAGAACTCTTTGAGATTTACGGGTCTAGAACAGGGTGTTTGTGTCGTGTCGTGTCGTGTCGTGTCGTGTCGTGTCGTGTCGTGTCGTGTCGTGTCGTGTCGTGTCGTGTCGTGTCGTGTCGTGTCGTGTCGTGTCGTGTCGTGTCGTGTCGTGTCGTGTCGTGTCGTGTCGTGTCGTGTCGTGTCGTGTCGTGTCGTGTCGTGTCGTGTCGTGTCGTGTCGTGTCGTGTCGTGTCGTGTCGTGTCGTGTCGTGTCGTGTCGTGTCGTGTCGTGTCGTGCCGTGCCGTGCCGTGCCGTGCCGTGCCGTGCCGTGCCGTGCCGTGCCGTGCCGTGCCGTGCCGTGCCGTGCCGTGCCGTGCCGTGCCGTGCCGTGCCGTGCCGTGCCGTGCCGTGCCGTGCCGTGCCGTGCCGTGCCGTGCCGTGCCGTGCCGTGCCGTGCCGTGCCGTGCCGTGCCGTGCCGTGCCGTGCCGTGCCGTGCCGTGCCGTGCCGTGCCGTGCCGTGTCGTGTCGTGTCGTGTCGTGTCGTTATCAATTGGGAAGTCACCGTCACGAAACCGCAAAACCTACATGCAATGTTAGAAATAAACTGTAGCTTCGGTTATCAGACAAATTCCTTTGTGACAGTTACCTTCGCAATGTGTGCCATCGTAGCCAGGTATACAGTTACACTCATATAGGACCACGTATCTTTGCTGATCGTCGTGATCATCGAATACTGCACAAGTTGCTCCATTCAGACAAGGGTTCAATTGGCAGACATAGTTGTTGGCTGGTGTAAGAAGAAGAGAGCGACACATAAAAACAATTCAGAACAAACACCAGGAAACTGTGCGCGTGCAGGATGTGTAAAGATTAATAATTGGCTAAAAATGTATATGCAAATATATACATATACAGGTAAGACAAAATTGTGTAAAGGCAACTGTGTAAAGATATGTTTTCAGCATTAAAGTAAATGAGTCCAGTGGTGTATCGCTGGTGACATTTAACGGCAGAGCTATAATGATGTCGCTGCCTGATCAAATGTAAAGTCACCGTCTCTGCTGCGTGTTCTCGGAACAAATAGAGAATTGGAGTCACATGACCGATGATTTAATGCTGCCGGGTAAACACGACACGCCCAAGCTGTTGCGTGATCACAGGCAAAAGGTCTTCACGCTGTTCCTTGAATGTAAGCATAGCGATCTTGAAAGTGCGTTGGTGTACATGTAGCTAGAGCAATTGGCACAGATCGGCGGTCGTACTTTCATTTCGAGCCACTAGCTGAAGTTGAGCGATGTTATTCTTTGCGGTACCGTACAGCAGGACATTGCTGTAGGCCAAACGGGGTGTTACAATGACGTTTGCCCCACGTTCCGCTGTCGGTTGGGTAAAGTAACGGCGGATCAGTCCGATGATACGTATATGCAGCGAGTAAGTGCTGATTGTACGTGACACATTCAGGGGTATGCTAAGATGGACACTTAGTGTTCTAATAAGTTCAGCCAATACAACATCATATGGCCCGACGAGAACACGGAGTCTATTGACGATAGCAGTTGCTGACTTGGGAACAACCGGTAAACAAGTAGTTATCGTGTCATTCACCAGCAGATAATTCCACTTCATCCATTCATTCATGTCATCAATACATCACTCGATCCGCCCCACAACAATCGCCAGGGGAAATGCATCCAGATCGAAGTGACAGCATAGCTGTACATCGTCAACGTAGCGTTGGTATTTTGAGTTGTGGTTGTGGATCATATCGATCGGCTGCATATACAATGATTGGTCACAACACTGAAACTTGAGGCACACATTCTTCTCGCTGGACAACACGTGGTCGATGAATACGCATTGTTTGCGATCACTTACGTAGGTTTCCAGCCAACGAAGAACAATTCCGGCGATACTTTAACGTATTATTGCGTGATCTACTATATCAAATGCGGCACTCAGATCGACTATTTATCGACTGATTTTGTAGTCTTCGCATATATATATATATATATATATATATATATATATATATATATATTTATATACTTATACATATATATAAATTATGACTACATTGCCAAATTCATTCCAGATTCCAGGTTATATATAAAAATCAGAAAGATTTTCTTGTAACGCTGTTCAGCGACTACCAAAGCGGCTGGTAATTCCGCTCTTTGGATTTCACAAGAAAAAGCATTGATTGCCACTCACCTATCCGAGATAACGCTATGTAAACGATACGTACTTTGGCAGTCCTTTCCGCCCCAGCCTGGCGCACAGCGACAGGAGTAAGTCGATCCATCCACGGAACACGTGCCTCCGTGAACACACGGGGAGTAGTAGCAGGGATCTGACATGAATAAAGACAAACGTTCGTGTGTGTGCGTGTGCGTGTGCGTGTGCGTGTGCGTGTGCGTGTGCGTGTGCGTGTGCGTGTGCGTGTGCGTGTGCGTGTGCGTGTGCGTGTGCGTGTGCGTGTGCGTGTGCGTGTGCGTGTGCGTGTGCGTGTGCGTGTGCGTGTGCGTGTGCGTGTGCGTGTGCGTGTGCGTGTGCGTGTGCGTGTGTGTGCACCTATACAATATATATATTTCTTTTTAAATACATTATCAACTACTACACACGTGTATGTGTGTGTAAGTAGTGTGTGTGCCTATACTATATATATATATATATATATATATATAT
>JAODUO010002102.1:0-17500 GCA_025642075.2 Ridgeia piscesae
GCGTACTACCCTGATGCTGACGGCGCCTCGTCCAGTGGCCTCGTATCGATCGCCATTACTCCCCACCCACGTGACACTCTAGGTTATAGTTGGGTCCAAGTTCAGACACGTGGCCAGTCCGCGAATTTAGCTCGATAGGGGTGAAGTCTCCGCGCAAAAACAGGCTGGGGGCAGTTGGGGGCAGGAGGTCCATATACTCCTTTAAATATAGGTTTTTTTTGTTTTGGTCAAAATAATCAATGTAAATGGCTTTTCAGTTATATTGCCCGAAGCAGTGGAACATTTTCCGGTGACAATGATCACGGAAATCATAAATTTTTAACGATTATTATGGTGGTTGCCATGGCAATAGCGGCAAGTATTTTGGTTTGGCGATTTTGACTAATAATGAAAGTGATTTTTCCCGGTACAACCTGTTTGGGCCAAACGTAAATGTGTTATGATTATGGCATTTAGAAAATTTTTCAGATATAATGCTTATCAAACCCACAACTACCAATGAAAAACCCAAAACCCCAAAAGAACATAACCTAACGTTCGATTATCCCTACGTAAATGTTGTTATGATAGTGTGATAAACCAATATTAAATCGGACATTTAAAAAGAAACGTATAACACAAGATATTTGTGAACTGTTTTTCCTAGTATTCATCAGTCGGCTCAACTGCATCCATCGTTGTTTATTCTTGTCTCTAGTCCCCATTAGTCTCGCTTATCCCCAATAAGCTCTATCGCGGAGTCACGCCATGTTTAAACCCCTTGCGGGCCCCTATTACAGGGCGAGGGGTTTGGGGGAATGGTATCTAGTGCGTGCTCTGGGAGGTTTTTCCCCGAGGCAATGGCCCCCACTAGAGCATTTCCCGTGAAATAAAACTTTAAAAAAAACCCTCATATCAATGCCCCTTTTGTTGGTTTAAACATACCCCAAAGTTGCAAAGACCCGTGAACGAGGAATTGGTGGATTTGATGGTGTATAAATAAAATGTTACTGTTATAAATATTATTATTATTATTGTTATTATTATTAGTAGTAGTAATAGTAGCAACAACCACCCCATATAATAGTAGTAGTAGTAGTAGTAGTAATAGTAGCAGTGGTAGTAGTAGAAGTAGTAGTAGTGTAGTAGTTGTTGTAGTAGTAGTAGCAGTTGTAGTTGCAGCTGTAGTTGCAGTTGTAGCTGTAGTTGCAGTTGCAGTTGTAGCTGTAATTGTAGCTGTAGTTGCAGTTGCAGTTGTAGCTGTAGTTGTAGCTGTAGCTGTAGCTGCAGTTGCAGTTGCAGTTGCAGTTGCAGCTGTAGTTGCAGTTGCAGTTGCAGTTGCAGTTGTAGTTGTAGTTGTAGTTGTAGTTGTAGCTGCAGTTGCAGTTGCAGTTGTAGTTGTAGTTGCAGCTGTAGTTGTAGTTGCAGCTGCAGCTGTAGTTGCAGTTGCAGTTGTAGCTGTAGATGTAGCTGTAGCTGCAGCTGCAGTTGCAGTTGCAGTTGCAGTTGTAGTTGTAGTTGTAGCTGTAGTTGTAGTTGTAATAGTGTTGTGACGGTGTAAAGAATGTGACTGTGACGTGTGTTTGTGCTTCTACCGCAGTGTCTGTGAGACGAATGTGACTGTGACGTGTGTTTGTGCTTCTACCGCAGTGTCTGGAGACGAATGTGACTGTGACGTGTGTTTGTGCTTCTACCGCAGTGTCTGTGAGACGAATGTGACTGTGACGTGTGTTTGTGCTTCTACCGCAGTGTCTGTGAGACGAATGTGACTGTGACGTGTGTTTGTGCTTCTACCGCAGTGTCTGTGAGACGAATGTGACTGTGACGTGTGTTTGTGCTTCTACCGCAGTGTTGTGAGACGAATGTGACTGTGACGTGTGTTTGTGCTTCTACCGCAGTGTCTGTGAGACGAATGTGACTGTGACGTGTGTTTGTGCTTCTACCGCAGTGTCTGTGAGACGAATGTGACTGTGACGTGTGTTTGTGCTTCCACCGCAGTGTCTGTGAGACGAATGTGACTGTGACGTGTGTTTGTGCTTCCACCGCAGTGTCTGTGAGACGAATGTGACTGTGACGTGTGTTTGTGCTTCCACCGCAGTGTCTGTGAGACGAGTGTGACTGTGACGTGTGTTTGTGCTTCTACCGCAGTGTCTGCGAGACGAATGTGACTGTGACGTGTGTTTGTGCTTCTACCGCAGTGTCTGTGAGAGGAATGTGACTGTGACGTGAGTTTGTGCTTCTACCGCAGTGTCTGCGAGACGAATGTGACTGTGACATGTGTTTGTGCTTCTACCGCAGTGTCTGTGAGACGAATGTGACTGTGACGTGAGTTTGTGCTTCTACCGCAGTGTCTGTGAGACGAATGTGACTATGGCGTGTGTTTGTGCTTCTACCGCAGTGTCTGTGAGACGAATGTGACTGTGACGTGTGTTTGTGCTTCCACCGCAGTGTCTGTGAGACGAATGTGACTGTGACGTGAGTTTGTGCTTCCACCGCAGTGTCTGTGAGACGAATGTGACTATGGCGTGTGTTTGTGCTTCTACCGCAGTGTCTGTGAGACGAATGTGACTGTGACGTGTGTTTGTGCTTCTACCGCAGTGTCTTTGAGACGAATGTGACTGTGGCATGTGTTTGTGCTTCTATCGCAGTGTCTGTGAGACGAGTGTGACTGTGACATGTGTTTGTGCTTCTACCGCAGTGTCTGTGAGACGAATGTGACTGTGACGTGTGTTTGTGCTTCTACCGCAGTGTCTGTGAGACGAATGTGACTGTGACGTGTGTTTTTGCTTCTACCGCAGTGTCTGCGAGACGAATGTGACTGTGACGTGTGTTTGTGCTTCTACCGCAGTGTCTGTGAGAGGAATGTGACAGTGACGTGTGTTTGTGCTTCTACCGCAGTGTCTGCGAGACGAATGTGACTATGGCATGTGTTTGTGCTTCTACCGCAGTGTCTGTGAGACGAATGTGACTGTGACGTGTGTTTGTGCTTCTACCGCAGTGTCTTTGAGACGAATGTGACTGTGGCATGTGTTTGTGCTTCTATCGCAGTGTCTGTGAGACGAGTGTGACTGTGACATGTGTTTGTGCTTCTACCGCAGTGTCTGTGAGACGAATGTGACTGTGACTGTGTTTGTGCTTCTACCGCAGTGTCTTTAGAGGGAAAGTGACTGTGACGTGTGTTTGTGCTTCTACCGCAGTGTCTGTGAGACGAATGTGACTGTGACGTGTGTTTGTGCTTCTACCGCAGTGTCTGCGAGACGAATGTGACTGTGACGTGTGTTTGTGCTTCTACCGCAGTGTCTGTGAGAGGAATGTGACTGTGACGTGTGTTTGTGCTTCTACCGCAGTGTCTGTGAGACGAATGTGACTGTGACGTGTGTTTGTGCTTCTACCGCAGTGTCTGTGAGACGAATGTGACTGTGACGTGTGTTTGTGCTTCTACCGCAGTGTCTGTGAGACGAATGTGACTGTGACGTGTGTTTGTGCTTCTACCGCAGTGTCTGTGAGACGAATGTGACTGTGACGTGTGTTTGTGCTTCTACCGCAGTGTCTGTGAGACGAATGTGACTGTGACGTGTGTTTGTGCTTCTACCGCAGTGTCTGTGAGACGAATGTGACTGTGACGTGTGTTTGTGCTTCTACCGCAGTGTCTGTGAGACGAATGTGACTGTGACGTGTGTTTGTGCTTCTACCGCAGTGTCTGCGAGACGAATGTGACTGTGACGTGTGTTTGTGCTTCTATCGCAGTGTCTGTGAGACGAATGTGACTGTGACGTGTGTTTGTGCTTCTACCGCAGTGTCTGTGAGACGAATGTGACTGTGACGTGTGTTTGTGCTTCTACCGCAGTGTCTGTGAGACGAGTGTGACTGTGACGTGTGTTTGTGCTTCTACCGCAGTGTCTGTGAGACGAATGTGACTGTGACGTGTGTTTGTGCTTCTACCGCAGTGTCTGCGAGACGAATGTGACTGTGACGTGTGTTTGTGCTTCTACCGCAGTGTCTGTGAGACGAATGTGACTGTGACGTGTGTTTGTGCTTCTACCGCAGTGTCTGCGAGACGAATGTGACTGTGACGTGTGTTTGTGCTTCTACCGCAGTGTCTGTGAGACGAATGTGACTGTGACGTGTGTTTGTGCTTCTACCGCAGTGTCTGTGAGACGAATGTGACTGTGACGTGTGTTTGTGCTTCTACCGCAGTGTCTGTGAGACGAATGTGACTGTGACGTGTGTTTGTGCTTCTACCGCAGTGTCTGTGAGACGAATGTGACTGTGACGTGTGTTTGTGCTTCTACCGCAGTGTCTGTGAGACGAATGTGACTGTGACGTGTGTTTGTGCTTCTACCGCAGTGTCTGTGAGACGAATGTGACTGTGACGTGTGTTTGTGCTTCTACCGCAGTGTCTGTGAGACGAATGTGACTGTGACGTGTGTTTGTGCTTCTACCGCAGTGTCTGTGAGACGAATGTGACTGTGACGTGTGTTTGTGCTTCTACCGCAGTGTCTGTGAGACGAATGTGACTGTGACGTGTGTTTGTGCTTCTACCGCAGTGTCTGTGAGACGAATGTGACTGTGACGTGTGTTTGTGCTTCCACCGCAGTGTCTGTGAGACGAATGTGACTGTGACGTGTGTTTGTGCTTCTACCGCAGTGTCTGCGAGACGAATGTGACTGTGACGTGTGTTTGTGCTTCTACCGCAGTGTCTGTGAGACGAATGTGACTGTGACGTGTGTTTGTGCTTCTACCGCAGTGTCTGCGAGACGAATGTGACTGTGACGTGTGTTTGTGCTTCTATCGCAGTGTCTGTGAGACGAATGTGACTGTGACGTGTGTTTGTGCTTCTACCGCAGTGTCTGCGAGACGAATGTGACTGTGACGTGTGTTTGTGCTTCTACCGCAGTGTCTGCGAGACGAATGTGACTGTGACGTGTGTTTGTGCTTCTATCGCAGTGTCTGTGAGACGAATGTGACTGTGGCGTGTGTTTGTGCTTCTACCGCAGTGTCTGTGAGACGAATGTGACTGTGGCGTGTGTTTGTGCTTCTACCGCAGTGTCTGTGAGACGAATGTGACTGTGACGTGTGTTTGTGCTTCTACCGCAGTGTCTGTGAGACGAATGTGACTGTGACATGTGTTTGTGCTTCTACCGCAGTGTCTGCGAGACGAATGTGACTGTGACGTGTGTTTGTGCTTCTACCGCAGTGTCTGTGAGACGAATGTGACTGTGACGTGTGTTTGTGCTTCTACCGCAGTGTCTGCGAGACGAATGTGACTGTGACGTGTGTTTGTGCTTCTACCGCAGTGTCTGTGAGACGAATGTGACTGTGGCATGTGTTTGTGCTTCTATCGCAGTGTCTGTGAGACGAGTGTGACTGTGACGTGTGTTTGTGCTTCTACCGCAGTGTCTGCGAGACGAATGTGACTGTGACGTGTGTTTGTGCTTCTACCGCAGTGTCTGTGAGAGGAATGTGACTGTGACGTGAGTTTGTGCTTCTACCGCAGTGTCTGCGAGACGAATGTGACTGTGACATGTGTTTGTGCTTCTACCGCAGTGTCTGTGAGACGAATGTGACTATGACGTGTGTTTGTGCTTCTACCGCAGTGTCTGTGAGACGAATGTGACTGTGACGTGTGTTTGTGCTTCTACCGCAGTGTCTGTGAGACGAATGTGACTGTGGCATGTGTTTGTGCTTCTATCGCAGTGTCTGTGAGACGAGTGTGACTGTGACATGTGTTTGTGCTTCTACCGCAGTGTCTGTGAGACGAATGTGACTGTGACGTGTGTTTGTGCTTCTACCGCAGTGTCTGTGAGACGAATGTGACTGTGACGTGTGTTTTTGCTTCTACCGCACTGTCTGCGAGACGAATGTGACTGTGACGTGTGTTTGTGCTTCTATCGCAGTGTCTGTGAGACGAATGTGACTGTGACGTGTGTTTGTGCTTCCACCGCAGTGTCTGCCAGACGAGTGTGACTGTGACGTGTGTTTGTGCATCTATCGCAGTGTCTGCGAGACGAGTGTGACTGTGACGTGTGTTTGTGCTTCTATCGCAGTGTCTGCGAGACGAATGTGACTGTGACGTGTGTTTGTGCTTCTACCGCAGTGTCTGCGAGACGAGTGTGACTGTGGCATGTGTTTGTGCTTCTATCGCAGTGTCTGTGAGAAGAAAGGGACTGTGGCATGTGTTTGTGCTTCTATCGCAGTGTCTGTGAGACGAATGTGACTGTGGCGTGTGTTTGTGCTTCTACCGCAGTGTCTGTGAGACGAATGTGACTGTGACGTGTGTTTGTGCTTCTACCACAGTGTCTGTGAGACGAATGTGACTGTGACGTGTGTTTGTGCTTCTACCGCAGTGTCTGCCAGACGAATGTGACTGTGACGTGTGTTTGTGCTTCTACCGCAGTGTCTGCCAGACGAATGTGACTGTGACGTGTGTTTGTGCTTCTACCGCAGTGTCTGCCAGACGAATGTGACTGTGACGTGTGTTTGTGCTTCTACCGCAGTGTCTGTGAGACGAATGTGACTGTGACGTGTGTTTGTGCTTCCACCGCAGTGTCTGCCAGACGAGTGTGACTGTGACGTGTGTTTGTGCTTCTACCGCAGTGTCTGCCAGACGAGTGTGACTGTGACGTGTGTTTGTGCTTCTATCGCAGTGTCTGCGAGACGAATGTGACTGTGACGTGTGTTTGTGCTTCTATCGCAGTGTCTGCGAGACGAATGTGACTGTGACGTGTGTTTGTGCTTCTATCGCAGTGTCTGCGAGACGAGTGTGACTGTGACGTGTGTTTGTGCTTCTATCGCAGTGTCTGCGAGACGAATGTGACTGTGACGTGTGTTTGTGCTTCTATCGCAGTGTCTGCGAGACGAATGTGACTGTGACGTGTGTTTGTGCTTCTATCGCAGTGTCTGGAGACGAATGTGACTGTGACGTGTGTTTGTGCTTCTATCGCAGTGTCTGCGAGACGAATGTGACTGTGACGTGTGTTTGTGCTTCTATCGCAGTGTCTGTGAGACGAATGTGACTGTGACGTGTGTTTGTGCTTCTATCGCAGTGTCTGCGAGACGAATGTGACTGTGACGTGTGTTTGTGCTTCTATCGCAGTGTCTGCGAGACGAGTGTGACTGTGACGTGTGTTTGCAGCGACGCAAGTTCAGTGCGAGAGGTGCGTGTGGGCGCCGTGCGACATCCAGTGCGGGGCGGACGGTCCACAGGTAGGGACACAGCACTGTCGGCGCTACGTCGTCGAGACGGCCGAGGTCACCAGCGAGTTCGACGTCCCTGCAACAAGACCTGCTTGATCCCGTGTACGACGACGACGGTGAAACTAACGATAACCACGACAGAGCCGACGACAACCGCGACAGAACCAATGACAACCACAACTGAACCAAAGACAACCACGACAGAACCAACGACAGCCACAACTGAACCAAAGACAACCGCGACAGAACCAACGACAACCACGACAGAACCAACGACAACAACAACTGAACCAAAGACAACCACGACAGAACCAACGACAGCCACAACTGAACCAAAGACAACCGCGACAGAACCAACGACAACCACGACAGAACTAACGACAACAACAACTGAACCAAAGACAACCACGACAGAACCAACGACAGCCACAACTGAACCAACGACAAACACAACTGAAGCAACGACAACCACGACAGAACCAACGACAACAACAACCAAACCAACGGCAATCACGACAGAACCAAAATGACAACTACGACAGAGCCGACAAGCACAACGGAGTTGACAAGAACAACTGAACTGACAAGCACAGCAGAGTTCACAAGCACAACGGAATTGACAAGAACCACGGATGAAACGACGACAAAAGAAACAACAACGACAACTACACAACCCACCACGACCGCCGAACCAACCACCACATATGTACCGGGTACGTTTGCTTTAGCAAACCGTTGCGTCAGAAACAAGCAAACGAAAAAATGAACAAACAAACAAACAACAATACAAAACAAGCACACACACACACACACACACACACACAACACACACACACACACACACACACACACACACACAACACACACACACACACACACACACACACACACACACACACACACACACACACACACACACACACACACACACACACACACACACAACCAGGCACACAAACAAACAAACAAACAAACAATAACATAGATAGTATATATCTCATACAATGCTACCCTGATCACAATAAGAAATGCGATCATTTTCGATTAATTAAGACTTGTTCTCCGGTGGTACTGTACATAATATATATATATATATATATATATATATATATATATATATATATATTATATATATATATATATATATATATATATATATATATATATATATATACCTGACCCCTCCAACTGCCACATGTTCTATCTGTGCGAGCCAGTCCACAACCGGAATTTCACATGAGACATGCGGCGACCTCTTCTGGAACCAGGAGGTTCATATGTATGTGTGTGCCGGAGGCGCCCCCTGGCTGCAACATGAGCGTCACGCCAGCTACTACGAAACCACCCACTCATGGTGCGTGAAAACGGCATTGAGAATTATGCATCATATACATTAATCCATTTTTAAACATCACTTCATAATTTTCATGAGTATGTACGTGATGTCGTTGCGTTTTCTATTGTAATGATGATGTCCCTGCAAATGATATCACATGTCCACAGCAAGATTATTCTACTAAAATGTTGTATCTGGCATAATTATTAATTGTAGTAATTGGTTAGCGTTTAAAAGTTATTTCACTCTTTTATTTGCACCAAGACCCAACACATCTGTTGTATTTCCTTTTTTCGTTTAAGAGGATGTGCGATTTTGTAAAATAATGAATCGTGATGACTGTATTTATATTTAAAAAATCATTGACCTTTTGATAAACCAAAAACGTTTGTCTTGGTAATTACTATAGGAATTTCGTTCAATACTATACAATTCTGACAAATCAGCTCCGTGTCCGTACGAGGCTCCATCTACAGACGTAGCAATAAAGTGCTGCGGTGCAATGAGGGGACGATCTTCATCGCCGATGCGATGTGTAGCTGCGTGCAAAAGAACAAACGTGAGTGCGTTTAGAAGGAACATCAAGGAAGGTAGGCCTAACTCATGCCATAATTTTGCCCTGTTAACATGGTAGCAAGCGTTCTCGATTTGTATATTACGCGTGTTCAAACTGTAAACGTAATGTGACACTAGAACAACTGTTAAAAGTACCGGTAATTATTAGTAACATCGTCTGAACGTGGTGTTTGTGTTTGTGTTTGTGTTTGTGTTTGTGTTTGTGTTTGCGTTTGCGTTTGCGTTTGCGTTTGCGTGTGCGTGTGCGTTTGCGTTTGCGTTTGCGTTTGCGTTTGCGTTTGCGTTTGCGTTTGCGTTTGCGTTTGCGTTTGCGTTTGCGTGTGCGTGTGCGTGTGCGTGTGCGTGTGCGTGCGCGTGCGCGTGCGCGTGCGCGTGCGCGTGTGCGTGTGCGTGTGCGTGTGCGTGTGCGTGTGCGTGTGCGTGTGCGTGTGCGTGTGCGTGTGCGTGTGCGTGTGCGTGTGCGTGTGCGTGTGCGTGTGCGTGTGCGTGTGCGTGTGCGTGTGCGTGTGCGTGTGCGTGTGCGTGTGCGTGTGCGTGTGCGTGTGCGTGTGCGTGTGCGTGTGCGTGTGCGTGTGCGTGTGCGTGTGCGTGTGCGTGTGCGTGTGCGTGTGCGTGTGCGTGTGCGTGTGCGTGTGCGTGTGCGTGTGCGTGTGCGTGTGCGTGTGCGTGTGCGTGTGCGTGTGCGTGTGCGTGTGCGTGTGCGTGTGCGTGTGCGTGTGCGTGTGCGTGTGCGTGTGCGTGTGCGTGTGCGTGTGCGTGTGCGTGTGCTGTGCGTGTGCGTGTGCGTGTGCGTGTGCGTGTGCGTGTGCGTGTGCGTGTGCGTGTGCGTGTGCGTGTGCGTGTGCGTGTGCGTGTGCGTGTGCGGTGCGGTGCGCGTGCGCGTGCGCGTTCGCGTGCGCGTGCGCGTGCGCGTGCGCGTGCGCGTGCGCGTGCGCGTGCGCGTGCGCGTGCGCGTGCGCGTGCGCGTGCGCGTGCGCGTGCGCGTGCGCGTGCGCGTTCGCGTTCGCGTTCGCGGTCGCGTTCGCGTTCGCGTTCGCGTTCGCGTTCGCGTTCGCGTTTATGTTTGTATGTATTTATGTTATTATTTTATATCTCACATTATCGTTCATCTCAATACATCGGGGTCTGTTGGTGCATAATTTATTTCAAAACTGTACAATTTCGTGAATTTTATTTAGTTCAACATTCAATAGTGTGTAACAATGTTTTCTGAACATCGCATAGACTGCGCGGTCGACATGCAGTGCCTACGAGGTTTGTGGTGCAGTGGCTGCATTGGTCTTCTTCGAAATGCCTTTGGTAGTAGATACAGAATGGAATCTTAGTAACTATGAATGCTACATTTAAATATAAAAACACCTTAAATTTAGTCATTATCTTAAGCTACGATAATTATATCTATCAGAAAAGACAAACATCAACAGCATAATTGGACTGGTGGCATCAGAAGATCTTATATATATGTGTGTGTGTGTGTGTGTGTGTGTGTGTGTGTGTGTGTGTGTGTGTGTGTGTGTGTGTGTGTGTGTGTGTGTGTGTGTGTGTGTGTGTGTGTGTGTGTGTGTGTGTGTGTGTGTGTGTGTGTGTGTGTGTGTGTGTGTGTGTGTGTGTGTGTGTGTGTGTGTGTGTGTGTGTGTGTGTGTGTGTGTGTGTGTGTGTGTGTGTGTGTGTGTGTGTGTGTGTGTGTGTGTGTGTGTGTGTGTGTGTGTGTGTGTGTGTGTGTGTGTGTGTGTGTGTGTGTGTGTGTGTGTGTGTGTGTGTGTGTGTGTGTGTGTGTGTGTGTGTGTGTGTGTGTGTGTGTGTGTGTGTGTGTGTGTGTGTGTGTGTGTGTGTGTGTGTGTGTGTGTGTGTGTGTGTGTGTGTGTGTGTGTGTGTGTGTGTGTGTAGTGTTTACATAAATATATACATGTATATGATATCAGGAATTTTGATGTATATAAAAACTATATGTATATATTAAATATAATCATAGCAAATATTGTTCGATTTCCTCTAAATACTGACCGCGTGTGCACAGACAACAGGATATGTGGGAATTGTGTCAACAATATCATTATTTTCTCATTAGTTTACGTACGCGTGATGAATATAATACGACCCTTCAACGCGTTCTCCATCATCGCGCCTGGTTCGTCTGGCCGTCTTACACTTGACACTCGTGTGTGATTATATTCTATCACTTTTGTGTGATAATTAATATGATGTTCTGACAATCTGAACATCGTACGACTTGTGGTGAACCAATTAATCGCCCTAGTGGGTTGGTTGACCTGATAAATTCGGTCAACTCACACTTGCGTCCGTTGCAAAAGCAGGTTACCTCGTTGGGGCAATTACACGGCAGGTGTCATATTTACCCTATGACCAGATGAACTTTCCGGGAGTGTCGTAAACTGTACCCATCAGTCGCAGTCTCTTATTCGAGTACGGTTCTTCCAGATGCAGTCTAGTACGCTCACGAGATATACTGAATGTCCGGCATTCAGCTCCTCTTCGGCTTATATACAGTTGTCTTCTTGGACTCCATAGTCCGTCCAACACTTTTGTGTTTCCAGACAAAAATAACTGTTTTTACATTACGGAATTCTGGTGCGACTTAACACATTGCCGTGAGTTGTTGTTATTCCTTCACACTACCCGACAGCGCGTTGATCAGTCCCGTATGATACGTTCACGGGTGTAACAATAGTAGGAGTGTCGTATCACCTACAGGCCGATGCGTGGTGTCATTTAGGCAAGCTAATTCCAAATATTTTACATTAATTGGTATTTGAAGAAAAGGTAGTACTGCCCGTCTGCAACCCATTCCATAAACCTTTGACATGTATGTAAAAGTACTTAATAAATAATTTACGTGGTATATATATATATGTATATATATATACATATATATATATATATATATATATATATATATATATATATTACATACCGAATACTTTTGTACTTATTAATTTATAGTTTTTTCTAGGGTACTTTTACTTCAGTAGTTGTTTGGAGGTTCTTTTACTTTTACTTAGTTACTTGTCTGGAGTACTTGTTACAGCACTGTATATATATATATATATATATATATATATATATATATATATATATATATATATTTATATATATATATCATATATATATAATTTTTTTTGATGTTTATAATATACTATGATGTGATGTATATCAAAAAAACTATATGTATATATTAAATATAATCATAGCAAATATTGTTCGATTTCCTCTAAATACTGATCGCGTGTGCACATTAAGGCCCTGCGCGGGGCGGGTTGCGGCCCGCAGCCCGCAGCCCGCGGGGGCCCGGGGCGGTGCGGGCGGTGCGGGCTGTGGGCCAGACCAGTGCGGGGTGAGCTGCGGGCCCCCACGGGCTGGTATCCGCGGGGTGGGGCGGGCTGCGGGCCAGGATATGGCAAAATATGCGGGGCGGGGCGGGCCTAATGATATAGTTGCGGGGCGCGTGCGGGCTCAGCTTTTTCAGCCCGCGCAGTTTCTTTCAAAATTTGCACATTGTTTGTGCCTATTAGTTTGTGGATTACCTGATAGCTCTTTGTGTGTATGACACTGTGTGTAGCTTGCACGACTGCACGTGTGCGACGAATATAATGCTGTGCATGCGTGCATACATGTGTGCGTGTGCGCGTGCATGTGCAACTAGATGTGTGTGTGTGTGTGTACGTTTCACTATGTTATGATAACATGTGCTCACCATGACGTTTTGGTAAGCAACATGATGCCAGTGAGCATTCTGGTAACAGAACAGTTTGGTAACACTGTTGAAAACATTCATAAGATTTCACTGTTTTGTTGTTTTGCCCTGCCAGCTTTAGTCATTCATTAGAATGTGCATAGAATAATTCACAATAAAAAATCACAGAAAGAAATTACAGTTTTGCCTAGGAAAGTCACAGAAAATAAGGTCACAAAATAATGTTATTCAGACACTGTCTAGTTAATACAAAGTTTTGGTTTTGCATACCCGAGCACCATAAAGATCAGTAAGACATAAGGTAGCAAAGTAATGTTATTGTGGCACAGATCGCTACAGACTGTCCTTTTTACACAATCACATCAATGACGCCAGACCTAACTAACAGCCAAGTTGATTTGGGTTCTCCCTTTAACACCAGTATCACCATTCACCAGGCTGCCCTGTCTTGCTAGGCTAAGTGATGTTTGAACAACTCCCAAGGAGACCTATTTAATTTGGGATACCTGGCTTGGACAAAGGGCTTGCTTATCTGAGCCAGACCTTCTCTAAAACACAAAGGCAATTAGCAGGCTGGTGGTGCCCAGTTTTACTGCCCAGTACCCACAGGTGCTAATCTGTGTAAATATTACTAAACAAGGCCTGAATGATTTCACATTGGCATTGCTGACTCTTAGCAGAAACGTTTCATTTCTTGATGTCCAATGTATTTATCATAGCATTTGTTACAAGATATTGGCTGTAATATATTAATAGGTATTTAATAACAAAAGTAAAACAATTCTTGAGGGGTTCTAATACAGATTTCCCTCAATGGATGAGTGTTGGCTGGTGTCTATTCAATGTATACTATATTAATGAGTAATGGAAATGTCTGGCAGGATACTCAATTACCCAATGTGGAAAGCTGTAAAACTACAACAGTGTAAAGCAATTAAAGATCCTACCTGGCTTGGGATGCCACTTCCTTCCCTCAAGCAAATATTTTTTATCACTTTGCACCACCACTGAGGCACTGACACAATAGCCATCTTAATTCGGATACCCAATTAAAAGTATTTTAATCAATAAAATAACGAAATTTAGTTAATAAAATTAATTAAGTAAAATAAATAAGGATTAGTTATTTTTTATTATTCCATGCTATCTGTTCAATCTGCTAGAGGCTGCAGGCTGACTTTTGAAAAATTACTGCGGGCCGAACTGCGGGGCGGGTTGCCGGCCAAGTTACTGTGGGGCGAGGCGGTGCGGGCTGCGGGCCAAATTACTGCGGGGCGGGGCTGGCTGCGGGCTATGATGTGGCAAAATTTGCGGTGCGGGCTGACTGCGGGCCAAGTTACGGCGGGGCGGGGCGGGCTGCGGGCTATGATGTGGCACAATTTGCGGTGCGGGCTGACTGCGGGCCAAGTTACTGCGGGGCGGGCTGCGGGCTCAGATTTCCAGCCCGCGCAGGGCCTTAGTGCACATACAAACAGGATATGTGGGAATTTGGTCAACAATGTCATTATTTTCTCGTTAATTTACGTACGCGTGATGAATATAATAGGCCTTCAAACGCGTTCTCCATCATCGCGCCTGGTTCGTCTGGCCGTCTTACACTTGACACTCGTGTGTGATTATATTCTATTACTTTGTGTGGTAACTAATATGATGTTCGGACAATCTGAACATCGTACGACTTGTGGTGAACCAATTAATCGCCCTAGTGGGTTGGTTGATGTGCGAAATCCGGTCAACTCACACTTGCGGCCGTTGCGTGGTGTCATTTAGGCAAGCTAATTCCAAATATTTAACATTAATTGGTTTTTGAAGTAAAGGTAGCACTGCCCGTCTGCAACCCTCTCCATAAACCTTTGACATATATGTAACAGTACTTAATAAATACTTTACGTGGGTTATATATATATATATATATATATATATATATATATTTACGTGTGTGTATGTATGTATGTGTGTGTATGTGTGTGTATGTATGTAGTATGTAATGTGTGTGTGTGTGTGTGTGTGTGTGTGTGTGTGTGTTGTGTGTGTGTGTGTGTGTGTGTGTGTGTGTGTGTGTGTGTGTGTGTGTGTGTGTGTGTGTGTGTGTGTGTGTGTGTGTGTGTGTGTGTGTGTGTGTGTGTGTGTGTGTGTGTGTGTGCAGGAACGTCAATCGGAACGTTTATAACGCCGAAAAATGTAAGCGCTACATCCCCATGCTCTACTGGGACTTGAACACTATAGCTGAATACAACCCACGACCATATGGTACACCGACATGACGTCACGCATAAACTCCTATTTCCGATCCCTTTACAGATGGACGGTGTTGCAAGATAGCTCACCACAATAAAAATAAACGATATAATGTTAGCGTTTGAATATTAAGGGAATAATTGTGGAGATATAAGTAATGATAAGAAAACATAGAGTGTGCCCTGTGTAGAGTGTTGTGTAACAGAAACTGTCAATGGCCTAGATGTTATAATAAAAAGTACGAGAATGTGGGTTTTTTCGGCAATACCTTTAAGAGTTCACCTCGTATACGTTCAAAAGTGGATATCACCAGGTAGCCGTCACCTATGCTCTTTACGTCCCTCTCCTCTACTCCGTAGCTCAACGGATATATGAAACTCAGACCAGATTGTCACACTTTCGTTAGAAGTGACCATGTCTATCTGATCAACTTTCTCTAGCTGCTAATCAAGTGTGCACGTCCAATGAGTTATACGAGAAGGCGGTCTGTCTAAATTCTAAATTCATGGAAACATCCACCACATACGCGTCCAGAATACAATTGGATCGACCACGTATTCTCCGTCATCATACACATAGATGTATCACTCAAGTGTAATGATATGGTATCACTGATGTGCGACTATGAAGAGGAGTGTCTGTTATCCCTAAGATCGTATGACTTGCGGTGGTGACGTGCATTCTACACCGGCAACACGTCCAAATGATTAATTGTCTGATGGGATGAACGACGCGATGAAGTGAGAAGTATATAGGGCGAGCGTGCAGCGAGAGAACGGAAACCAGAGATCAGGCACACCATGGGTCTACACACGCATCCGGCAATTCAAGCGCTTTGCGCTGTGATTTGCATCACGTCGTGTGTACAAGGCATAACAGAACCGTCGCATTTCTATCCGTACGGGCTGGAAGATGGAGACGTAGAACTACCAACGAATGATGATGGGGGATCTTCTGTGATTCCATTGCCAATCCAATTCGTGCTTTTTGGAACCTGTATGAATGCCCTATGGGTAAGTTTAAATAGAAGGAGCCAGCTCCTCTGCCATAATTGGGAGAGAAATAATTTGTTAGGAAATCTGCTGTTAGGAACGTGGGAAAACTAAACATCAAAGGGTAATGTGGTTAACTCTGCTCACCTCTGTATTATAATGTTGCAGGTGGAATCGTTAACATTGCGAACATTGTTCCGATTTTAATAAAGGAACTAATCATAATCTGACAGATAATAAGCTTTCAACACGTATCTTCTAATCATATGAATGTAACATTAAAAATAAAATAATACCTAGGAGCAGACATTGTCGTTTTGTGACATTATGGTTGATCGAAAGCGATTGTGATTTGTAGTAGTGTGCTGTATAAGATATAGCAAATCAAAAACTGTCAACAATCACAAGAATGAAAATTCGCCCGGGTTTTCAAGTGTTACTCATTCTATGCCGCTTCTGAAGTCACTGCATTGGTTTGCTGCCGATATCATCAATAAGATATGTACTATTACTTACCCGGCACCTTCATGTAAGCAACCATCGTAATTACATTCACTGCTTACTCATGTAAGAAAACCAATCCACTTTCGATCATCTTGTTCTTATTTACTTGTGTTGTCCAACAGTTAGTACTAGCATTGGGTTTAGGACTGTCTCTGTAGCTGCACCTTTTTCTTCTCTTTAGAATATACATCCTCGTAGTGTTAGATCAATTGAAAATATTGCCAAATTCCGTCGTGCCTTTCTAACCGTGCCTATCCACCATGGTCCCCCGGTGTACCAATCCATCTTTTGACAACCTGAATGTTATGTATGGATGCGCTCCTGGGTGGGGTTGTCTCGGACTTATGCGCAATAGAAGTTGGCGTATAAGTATTATTATTATTAAGTGATTTGCATTTAAATGTTTATATTGAAAACATATTTGCAACAGCGGTGCCACAGTTACGATACAATCAGGCGAAGGGTGAGGTAGTATTCATATAAAATAGTGTTACTGTGTGTTCATTAAGTATTTTTTCTATGCAATCAGCGCAACAGTGTATGATTGCAAGTTATGTGTCAACGTGATGAACTATAGAGAGAACGATTGGTAGTACAAGTGAATACGTGACGAACCATCTTAGAAAGGTTTATGTCCTTGTCATAGTATTATAGTTGGTGAACTGTGTGGGAATGTTTGTACAGTGGCTTGGAATATGACTAGACGCCGAATTGTGTATAACAGATTTGGTGTGATATGTTCTTTTGTGACGATCTGTGTACGGAACAGTTGCGCGTGATTTACCTAATATTCAAGTAGAAATTGCATATCGACTGTCTATAACGGCATTGTTGTTTTTTCTTTATGTATGTATGTATGTATGTAAATATATATATATATATATATATAATATATATATAATATATTTTATATATTTTATATATAATACATTATATATTTATATATATATATATATATATATATAT
>JAODUO010002102.1:30000-41143 GCA_025642075.2 Ridgeia piscesae
AATCTTCTCCACTCTCATTCTCCTCTGTCATTTATCATCTCTTAGAATAGGCGGAACGTTTCTAAATTACATTAATTTAATCGCCATAAAACGCATCAAATGTTTCTATATATTTCATGCAATTCTATGTTTACGAAAACATTTGCACGTTTTGTATAATTGTTTTTAACCGTTTTACTACGAGAAACATAGTTAACTAATGTTCGTATTACGTGTTACAGAAATTACCTACGACTGTGGCGATGAACGCCCTTGTACGGCCGCCAACAGGGCCTTGAACAAATACTTCTTCGTCCACCATAACCCAACGAAGTACGTGCGATGTGGCCCCTTCGGTGGCTGCTGGGTGCGTCCTTGCCCTCAAGGCACCGTCTTTAACAAGAAGACTTCGGTGTGCTCTTTCACGCGTGGCTGAACCTGCAATCACGCATGGCTGAACACGGAAACATAGACAGTCATACATGTAAATGGTGTACAATAAAATGTTGCCGTGGCCCTGACACACAGGAATCATAGTTTGTTGCTTATTTATGAATGTTGGCATAATTTGTTACATGTAAAATAATTGGATTGCATGTTCGATCCGAGTGCTACTTGTTTGAGAAAATAAGCGAATGTTTTTAATTCTGTTTTCACAAAAATATCCATGGGTGGCAGATATCATATCATGCACTACGTCTAAAAAACTGCTACTTTACTCGACTACCATTAAATTGGGAGTATAATAATGTTCCGTCTGCAAACATTCAAAAGCCGAAAGTATCGTTGCAAAAGTATCGTCGCCATGCATTCTAACACTGAATTACAAGACACACACTATGTAATTTCTTGTTCGTACACTGTCGTTTGTGTGTTACTTTATCGTGTAAATCGTGTTTTCTTATGACATTTCATCTTTTTTCATCGTGCTGTCGTCACGTTTCATCGGTGTTGCTGGATGAGTCGTTTTTTCCTTTTTTGGCTTACGTTCTTTGACCAAGTACAAATAACCATGCATTTACAAAATAATACAATTATATAAGTCTTTCACGCATTCCGACATGTTATTCTATGCAATGGTTGACGTAATGTACTCACAGCAAAAACGGAACAATGAAAAAACGATGAAACGAGTTTGTGTAAAAACAAAGCTATATAGCTCGATCATAATTGTTATATAGATTCGTTCTAACATAGATATGTTTTTTTCACGTTTCACATAGATTGTGCAAATTCTCCAATATGACCGACATAACAGTGACATTTACGTACTTTCCACGTAAGTAGCAAAATTTAACACCTTTAGTTCAGAAACCATACATATATTATGATTTATTTTCATTCGTGCTATAGCCATGTTCATTAGGCACCGGGATGCAGAGATTCAGTTATGTCCAGTATTTGTTCTTCTAGATACCAATAACGTTGTGTACTCACAGCGAAACCGGAACACTGAACTTCACGACGAAACGGATTGAGTTATAAAAAAACCTATACATGGCGATAATAATTGGTTTGAAAATACATTCCAACATAGTTCAGGTATTTTTCAAGTTTCACGTAAATTATGCAAATTAGATGTCCAATATGGCCGACATAGCAGTGACAATTACGTACCTCTTTCACATAAGTAACAATGTGGACCGTTGATATTTCAGAAACAATTACATATAATTTATTATAGTTTATTTTTATTCTTCCAGTGGATATCGTAATTAGATACTGTGTTGCAGAATATGGTGCAGTTATACAAAGTAGTTATGAACATTGACAAAACAACGAAATGAGATTATTTTTCTAAACAACAACTGACTTTATTTTAGAACGACGCTAGGCATGCCGCCCTATCGTTCACACACACACACACACACACACGCACGCACGCACGCACGCACGCACGCACGCACGCACGCACGCACGCGCGCACACACACACACACACACACACACACACACACACACACACACACGTGTTAGTAAGACCATTGCCGTTATACACTAAAATCCAAAGTAGATCTATGTTCAAAGACCTCTGTTGCTTACTTCCGGTTGTCTGCTGGTAGCCGCAGACGACACGAAGAAAACATAATTTTAATAAAACATCTCGACGAAGTCTTCCATAAAATGTATTTATAATCAATTTGTTTACAGAATGTATTTACAATTTTTGATAGCGAAATTGCATTACCTCGACCCACACACACACACACAAACACACAAACACAACAACACACACACACACACACACACACACACACACACACACACACACACACACACACACACACACACACACACACACACACACACACCAGCAACAGCGACACAAACAGTCACGTTATGATTGTAATAATATTTAATAAATAAGCGTCTTTGCCCTATAACTTATCATACAACGTTATGTTATTAAATCACACGTGTTTACATTAACCTGATTATTCAGAGCTTAATAATTAAGACGTATTGTGAGCTTCAGGAGGGTTAATAAATTATTTATTAACCCTCCTGAAGCTCACAATACGTTTTAACACCTTCATTATTTCACAAAAGTGAAACTAATTCAGGTATTTACATTGACAAATAATTACATAACTACACCATTATACCCTAGTAGTTTTTATTTGCCATCAACAGGCCTGTCGTGGTGTAATGTGTGAAGTACATTGATTAGTCCCGAGGATGGATTTTTTGCTATATAAGAACTTAACCTTTACAATTACCTAAAGGAGGTCAAACATTAATACTAAATAGCAGATAGGGACCGAGTACGTTTCATGAGTACGAGTACGAGTACGAGTACGAGTACGAGTACGAGTACGAGTACGAGTACGAGTACGAGTACGAGTACGAGTACGAGTACGAGTACGAGTACGAGTACGAGTACGAGTACGAGTACGAGTACGAGTACGAGTACGAGTACGAGTACGAGTACGAGTACGAGTACGAGTACGAGTACGAGTACGAGTACACAGCTGGTGGATAATACAAGTATATTGCTAAAAGCAGAGTACGAGTATATTTTCATGAGTACAAGTTCGATAACACTTTAAATAAATTAGTAAATAACAGTGTACTTTAACATTATGAATTGATCTAATCTATATAACTTAACACAATAAAATACACAATGGTAATAATTTAAAATTATTTTGAGAACAAATTTAAAAAAACCAACACATTCCCTGTGGATATAGGTTGTACTACAAAATGGCAAAGCATTAGTTGACATTCTACTATTGTTATACTTCAACTCTTGCATGAACAAAGTTCATCAAGCAATATTCCAGTTAAGTTAACCTGACAACGTGGTAGATCTCTCTGCAACAGGTGGTGTGCTAACTAGATCTATAGACAAATGTATGGTATGGATTTGTAAGATAATGATTTATTTATATGTAGTTGTGTATCAACCTTTGTATAACACATTGACTGCAAATGTTTATCTTATCGCTTGACTTTCTTGCAGATCACTACTATGGCACCCAGATGGCTTGGGGTTCACAATGTTCCACGAGCGTGTTGTATGTGCATCACTGGTCAGATGTATTATCGATGTAAATTGTACATGCCACATGATAAAAATGATACAAATGCACAATGAATATGGGGACGCAGTTGCTGAGCTGATCACTGTAATAGTACTCAACTTTAATAGTACTTAACAATTTGATGACTTATTGCGGAGTGCTTTACAGTTAGGAATTTACATAGATCTATGCATGTCATGCTATCCGAAGCATTCATTAAACCTTTCAACAATCCCGGAGGATCTAGTTAAACTTTTGACACTTGGAGTACTTTTACTACAGTAGTACTATAGTATGCTTTTATTGTAGTTACTACGTAATATAAGATGACGCTTTATTGTCTCAACTGAGGAGTTGAGAAATTGTTCGCCAACAAGAACAGGCATGACTGCGACAAGTACATAAACCATAAAACCATTCGATAAAAACAGAATAAGTAATTAATTCATGTATGTTCAAATATGTTGATGTGTTTCGTGTAGAACACGTGATTTTTGAGGCAGTTTTCAAAATTGGAGAAAGAAATTATCTTAACTGAACAAACATATTGTCAAACGTGCAGCAATCCCACAGTGAAGTATATTTTCTGTGAATAAAACAGCTTCCCAACTCCGTTGGACTGGACATATCACCCGTATGAATGACAGCAGACTCCCAAAGGCTGTGTTTTATGGGGAATTAGCCAAAGGGAAACGTCTTCATGGTTGACAATGGCTGCGATACAAAGATGTAGTCAAACGAGATCTAAAAGCTACACACATCGCCATAGACACCTGGGAGGCTCATGCGCAAGATCGACATCCGTGGGGGTAGGCCATTCACAAAGGAAAGAGTCATATTAAAGAAAAGGTATCACAAAAATACCAACATGATCACAATCTCAGCTTTGCTTTTCCTGATGCTTCTGCCCCTGTCATCTTCTGTGTCAACTGCGGGAGAGGCTTTTCAGCTCAGATTGGACTAATATCTCACCGACGAGCAAAGCACATGGACGACACCCTAGACTGATGTCATCATCGGGCGCGATGGACAGCAGCAGAGTGAGAGAGAGAGGGAGAGAGAGAAGAGAGAGAGAGAGAAAGATATATATATATATAATAGAGAGAGAGAGAGAGAGAGAGAGGGTGAGAGAGAGAAATATAATATATATATATAGAGAGAGAGTGAGAGAGAGAGAGAGAGCGAGAGCGAGAGAGACAGAGAGAGAAAGATATATATATATATATATATATATATATATATAAGAGAGAGAGAGAGAGAGAGAGAGAGAGAGAGAGAGAGGAATGATATTTATGTTCAAACATTAGTATTGTGAATAACACTTTCCAAACACCGACTTGCTTCATCTTCATGGTTCCCGAAGTCTTGGTTTGTGACGTCATAGTACGTCTACCAACTACGTGATGTTTTCATCAATCACGACACCACGTAGACTTAAGACGTAAAACTATGACATCACACACCAAAACTTCGGGACCACATAGATTAATTAGTCGCTCACAATATTAACCTACGCATGCACGCTGGTTTACTCAACCACATTTGGCGCCACGTTTATTACTGCTATATTATACACTCATAGGAGGATCCGGGGGCTGTGTGACACGTCTCCTTTTAGAATTTGCCCATGCTATGCTTGCGTTAGCGTGGCGTATACCTGAACAAGATTTGTGTTTTCCACAGGCAGCCATCATAACATTTCCTTAATTTCTTACAAAATTTAAATAGGTCTGTAATTGCAAATGTCATAGCATACTAAACCTCCACTGATTTACATACCCTGGAAAATTCGTGACATGTTAACACCTTTGTTTCCCACAAACCATTTGAGATATGACAATCCGTCATTTATGCTAGAATCAGACAGTGGTCTGTCGTGCTGATATCTCCAATTAAAATGATACCAGTATCAACATGCAATAAACACAGACTGTCATTTGTCATAATTTGGACAACTCTGATTCCACGCTGCACAGAAACATAGTTCCACTCACTCAACACGACACGTGTCGTCACAGAAACATATTTTTACTCATTCAACACGACACGTGTCGTCACAGAAGCATATTTCTACTCACACAACACGACACGTGTCGTCACAGAAATATATTTTTGCTCACTCAACACGACACCTGTCGTCACAGAAACACAGTTCCACTCACTCAACACGACACGTGTCGTCACAGAAACATATTTCTACTCATTCAACACAACACGTGAAGTCACAGAAACATATTTCTACTCACTCAACACGACACCTGTCGTCACAGAAACATATTTCTACTCACTCAACACGACACCTGTCGTCACAGAAACACAATTCCACTCACTCAACACGACACGTGTCGTCACAGAAACATATTTCTACTCACTCAACACAACACGTGAAGTCACAGAAACATATTTCTACTCACTCAACACGACACCTGTCGTCACAGAAACATATTTCTACTCACTCAACACGACACCTGTCGTCACAGAAACACAGTTCCACTCACTCAACACGACACGTGTCGTCACAGAAACATATTTCTACTCACTCAACACAACACGTGAAGTCACAGAAACATATTTCTACTCACTCAACACGACACCTGTCGTCACAGAAACATATTTCTACTCACTCAACACGACACCTGTCGTCACAGAAACATATTTTACTCACCCAACACGACACGTGTCGTCACAGAAACATATTTCTACTCACTCAACACGACACGTGTCGTCACAGAAACATATTTTACTCACCCAACACGACACGTGTCGTCACAGAAACATATTTCTACTCACTCAACACGACACGTGTCGTCACAGAAACATATTTCTACTCACTCAACACGACACGTGTCGTCACAGAAACATATTTTACTCACCAAACACGACACGTGTCGTCACAGAAACATATTTCTACTCACTCAACACGACACCTGTCGTCACAGAAACATATTTTACTCACCAAACACGACACGTGTCGTCACAGAAACATATTTCTACTCATTCAACACGACACGTGTCGTCACAGAAACATATTTCTACTCACTCAACACGACATCTGTCGTCACAGAAACATATTTTACTCACCCAACACGACACGTGTCGTCACAGAAACACAGTTCCACTCACTCGACACGACACGTGTCGTCACAGAAACATATTTCTACTCATTCAACACGACACGTGTCGTCACAGAAACATATTTCTACTCACTCAACACGACACCTGTCGTCACAGAAACATATTTTACTCACCCAACACGACACGTGTCGTCACAGAAACACAGTTCCACTCACTCGACACGACACGTGTCGTCACAGAAACATATTTCTACTCATTCAACACGACACGTGTCGTCACAGAAACATATTTCTACTCATTCAACACGACACGTGTCGTCACAGAAACATATTTCTACTCACTCAACACGACACGTGTCGTCACAGAAACATATTTCTACTCACTCAACACGACACCTGTCGTCACAGAAACATATTTTACTCACCCAACACGACACGTGTCGTCACAGAAACATAGTTCCACTCACTCAACACGACACGTGTCGTCACAGAAACACATTTCTACTCACCCAACACGACACGTGTCGTCACAGAAACATAGTTCCACTCATTCAACACGACACGTGTCGTCACAGAAGCATATTTCTACTCACACAACACGACACGTGTCGTCACAGAAATATATTTTTGCTCACTCAACACGACACCTGTCGTCACAGAAACACAGTTCCACTCACTCAACACGACACGTGTCGTCACAGAAACATATTTCTACTCACTCAACACAACACGTGAAGTCACAGAAACATATTTCTACTCACTCAACACGACACCTGTCGTCACAGAAACATATTTCTACTCACTCAACACGACACCTGTCGTCACAGAAACATATTTTACTCACCCAACACGACACGTGTCGTCACAGAAACATATTTCTACTCACTCAACACGACACGTGTCGTCACAGAAACATATTTTACTCACCCAACACGACACCTGTCGTCACAGAAACATATTTCTACTCATTCAACACGACACGTGTCGTCACAGAAACATATTTCTACTCACTCAACACGACACCTGTCGTCACAGAAACATATTTTACTCACCAAACACGACACGTGTCGTCACAGAAACATATTTCTACTCATTCAACACGACACGTGTCGTCACAGAAACATATTTCTACTCACTCAACACGACATCTGTCGTCACAGAAACATATTTCTACTCACTCAACACGACACGTGTCGTCACAGAAACATATTTCACTCACCAAACACGACACATGTCGTCACAGAAACATATTTCTACTCACTCAACACGACACCTGTCGTCACAGAAACATATTTTACTCACCATACACGACACGCGTCGTCACAGAAACATATTTCTACTCATTCAACACGACACGTGTCGTCACAGAAACATATTTCTACTCACTCAACACGACATCTGTCGTCACAGAAACATATTTTACTCACCCAACACGACACGTGTCGTCACAGAAACAATTCCACTCACTCACACGACACGTGTCGTCACAGAAACATATTTCTACTCATTCAACACGACACGTGTCGTCACAGAAACATATTTCTACTCACTCAACACGACACCTGTCGTCACAGAAACATATTTTACTCACCCAACACGACACGTGTCGTCACAGAAACACATTCCACTCACTCGACACGACACGTGTGTCACAGAAACATATTTCTACTCATTCAACACGACACGTGTCGTCACAGAAACATATTTCTACTCATTCAACACGACACGTGTAAGTCACAGAAACATATTTCTACTCACTCAAACAGACACGTGTCGTCACAGAAACATATTTCTACTCACTCAACACGACACCTGTCGTCACAGAAACAATTTTACTCACCCAACACGACACGTGTCGTCACAGAAACATAGTTCCACTCACTCAACACGACACGTCGTCACAGAAACACATTTCTACTCACCCAACACGACACGTGTCGTCACAGAAACATAGTTCCACTCACTCAACACGACACGTGTCGTCACAGAAACATATTTCTACTCATTCAACACGACACGTGTCGTCACAGAAACATAGTTCCACTCACTCAGACACGACACGTGTCGTCACAGAAACATATTTCTACTCATTCAACACGACACGTGTCGTCACAGAAACACAGTTCACTCATCGACACGACACGTGATCGTCACAGAAACATATTTCTACTCATTCAACACGACACGTGTCGTCACAGAAACATATTTCTACTCATTCAACACGACACGTGAAGTCACAGAAACATATTTCTACTCACTCAACACAACACGTGTCGTCACAGAAACATATTTCTACTCACTCAACACGACACCTGTCGTCACAGAAACATATTTTACTCACCCAACACGACACGTGTCGTCACAGAAACATAGTTCCACTCACTCAACACGACACGTGTCGTCACAGAAACACATTTCTACTCACCCAACACGACACGTGTCGTCACAGAAACATAGTTCCACTCACTCAACACGACACCTGTCGTCACAGAAACATATTTCTACTCATTCAACACGACACGTGTCGTCACAGAAACATAGTTCCACTCACTCAACACGACACGTGTCGTCACAGAAACATAGCTCCACTCACTCAACACGACACGTGTCGTCACAGAAACATATTTCTACTCATTCAACACGACACGTGTCGTCACAGAAACATAGCTCCACTCACTCAACACGACACCTGTCGTCATAGAAACATATTTTTACTCACTCAACACGACACGTGTCGTCACAGAAACATAGTTCCACACACTCAACATGACATGTATTATTAAAAACTATTCAAAATTAAACTTATGTTAACAAAAAATAAATATAAATCCAAATTTGCAGTTGTTTATAAAAATATAAATTACGGCAGGATTAACCAGTATCCGTGAGGTGGCAGCATTGTTTAGATCACGCGGATAATATTCAAAAGCCGGCAGAATCACCTTCTCGGCGTAGTTACGCAGCCAACCGAAAGTCGGTTAAGCGAGACTACCCCTCAACTCTGCATGGGAGATTAACCTCATGGATCCTGAATCCCGATCTTTCGGGCTTTTACACTAGTGTGTACATTATTCCCTAGATGTCACTAGGTTTTCGCGGTAACTCCATCAAATAATACCCGGATGTAGACAGAATGTGATCGATAGCCTTTATTATTTGAATATACTATGTCTTCGAGCATACAGATGTAAGACCACAATAACGTGCTCGTCCGCCATTACCCAAAGAGTACCCTAAAGAAATAGCATTATGCAGGTTGTGTGAATTTCTGAGAGGACATATGTTTTATGTAGTGTGGAGTGACTAGAAACTATGTTTTTGTGCAGCGTGGCATCAGAGCTGTCAAATTACGGCAGATAAGAGTCGGTGTTTGTCTGCGTATTGGTACATGTATCATTTAGATTGCTGATGTCAAAACGATAGATCACTGTCTGATTCTAGCAAATATGCACGTGTATCAGTGGAGGATAAATATGCTGTGAAATTTTCGATAATAGGTATATTTAAATTCGATTGGAAATCAAGGAAACGTTATAATGGCCGACTATTTAAAACACGCAACTGTGGTCTTAGGCCTAAATAAGTTCAGCTCTCCAACATAGTGCAATCAGTACCGAGGAGATTCAGGCCGCACAGCGTGGGAGAGCAGTTTAATTGGCGACACCTTACAAGCATCAGTCGGCAATACATGTAGGCATATCCAAATCTAAATTAACATTAGTTTATATTCTTATTGTGACGATGCGTTGGCTATATCAATGTTCCTTTGATGTGCCAGAATAAGAGATCTATCTTCTGAGAAATGGGCCGATTAAGTTACAGTTCAATCATCTTAATTACTTTATATCATACGCGGCATCCGGTTATCCAGGAGAGCGACGATTACGTTACGAATTAATTGCTTTAACTATAATACGACTCCCCACTCTCACGAATGTTTCCGGCTGGCCTTCCTCTCGTTTCTGATATAATGATTTTAACAATAAATATAATTATTATATTAGCTTCTAAGCTCAATTAATCCAAATTAATTATACACCAGTTTCTAGCCTGATATAATCCCATATACAGTTTCCAACCTTAATTAATCCCATATACTTACTATAACAGTTTCTAACCTTAGCTAATCTCATATACTTACTAAAACAGTTTCTGACCTTTGCTTATCCCATATACTTCCTAGAACAGTTTCCGACCTTAGCTAATCCCATATACTTACTAGAACAGTTTCCAACCTTAGCTAATCCCATATACTTACTAGAACAGTTTCTAACCTTAGCTAATCCCATATACTTACTAGAACAGTTTCTAACCTTAGCTAATCCCATATACTTACTAGAACAGTTTCTAACCTTAGCTAATCCCATATACTTACTAGAACAGTTTCTAACCTTAGCTAATCCCATATACTTACTAGAACAGTTTCTAACCTTAGCTAATCCCATATACTTACTATAACAGTTTCTAACCTTAGCTAATCCCATATACTTACTAGAACAGTTTCCAACCTTAGCTAATCCCATATACTTACTACAACAGTTTCCAACGTTAGCTAATCCCATAT